>JAFBJT010111873.1:0-20132 GCA_016785325.1 Chascanopsetta lugubris
TATATGATTCAGTTGTTACAGACCCTCTTCCAATGATACAGTTCATATGTCTTTCAGTGACATCGAGTGGTGAACTTGCATATTGCAGCAGATTGCCCCTCACCACCACTAATGGTAGTCAGTTGTCATAAAAACTCAAAAAAAGCAGTTTAGTTATTTCTTTCCTGACGACTGTAAAAAAAAAATTTAAAAAATCATGGTGGTGCAACATGGCCGCCTCCATAGAGAGGACATGCTCCTGATGTAGATACTAAGGGCTGGTGGTGTAACGTGGTGGTCTCACCCAGACATGGAGTGGTTTGTCTTTATCATTTTGTTTACATGTCTGTTCCCAGGTCTCTATGGAAACGACGGGCTGTTGCCGGCCCGTCGGCAGCTGCGACACAGCGGCAAGACCCTGGGCGAGCAGCTGCTGTCCTCCCCCACCCTCCTGTGGCTCGGCCCCCACCTGGGCCTGGACACCCACACGGCCGTGGAGCTGCTGTGTCTGCTCGGCGCCGCGCTCAGCCTCGCCGCCACGCTGGTGGAGGCTCTGCGCGACAGCATAGTCTTCTTCTGTCTCTGGGCCTTGTACCTGTCCATGTACCAGGTGACGTTGTTGATGTTTGTCCGCCACATTGTTTCCTGTTGATGAAGTGCTCTTGCTTATTCAGCATATATATGTGTGTGTGTGTGTGTGTGTGTTTCAGGTGGGGCAGGTGTTCCTCTATTTCCAGTGGTGAGTCTTATGGACATTATGATAAAGAAACGATGATGAATGTTCAATGCTTGTTCCATTGGCGCAACATTAAAGGTCCAGTGTGTTTAATTTAGGTGCACATTTATTTTTTTGGGAGGCAGACATTTAATGTAACATAATTATGACGATATCTGAATGCACAAATGTCATCACACCAGGTGAATGCCCTCTCCATGGCGAGCGCCATGCTGTGCCACCATGTTTTTAACCACAGCCCAGAATGGACACATTTAACATATTTTTTTAGTGATAACTGTATTGTACCTTTTTGTTTTGTTTTTTTCCCCAGTATCACATTTTTGTCCCCCTCCTCTTTCAACAGGGACAATCTGCTCCTGGAGATCGGGTTCCTCTGTATCCTCGTCGCCCCTCTGACGATCATCAGAGGGTCACGCCGGGTCAGGGAGCACGACGGCGTGACCTTCTGGCTGATCCGCTGGCTCCTCTTCAGACTCATGTTCGCCTCCGGTGTGGTGAAGCTCACGTCACGCTGCCCCACCTGGTGGGGCCTGACAGGTCTGTGTTAACATCTCTGCTCTGAAGGGAAATAACAGACTTGAAAGGTTAATTTATTTTATTTTATTTTATTTTGAACGCCTCGTTTTGCGTTTTGCAGCGTTGACGTATCACTACGAGACTCAGTGCATTCCCACCCCCCTGGCCTGGTTTGCCCACTCTTTGCCGGTGTGGTGGCAGAAGCTCAGCGTGGTGGGAACCTTCGTCATTGAGATCGCGGTGCCTTTTCTGTTCTTCAGTCCTCTGCGGCGACACCGGATCGGCTCTTTTTACCTGCAGGTGGGTGGAAATTCAAATCTGCCTTCCCTTTTGCTTTACAATCTGCTGTGCTGCATATTGACATTCTCTCCTGTTTGTTTCTCTTCTGCACAGTTGCTGCTTCAGGTGCTGATCATTTTGTCCGGAAACTACAACTTTTTCAACTTGTTGACAATGACTCTCTGCCTGTCGCTGCTGGACGATGAACACGTCAACTTCTGGCTGCGCAAGGCAGATACACGGGACAACAAGGGTACGATCAACACATCATTCTACAAGAACACCTCCATTAGAATTTTTGTACTTTTTTTATTTAGTCACTAATTGATCAATTCTTTCTTTTCCCTCTCTCTCTTTCAGAGTCCAGGCTGTGGTCCTGGTTGTGTTATCTGCTGGAACTGTCGGTTTGGGCTCTCGTGGTGTTTGGATCCATCTTGTGCTTTGACCTGAAGCTGGATACAACAAAGAGTGGCATCTCCTCCCGGACAGGTTGGTACATGACGTGCATGCACACGACCCTACTGTAGAGATGATAAAGATGGATGATGCATCCACGCGTCGTGCACCCTGCAGCTTTCACATACCACCAGTTGAACCAGTTTCTGAAGACGGTCACGATCCCATGTGTGTGGATGGGGGTTCTCTCTCTCACCTGGGAGATGGTCACAGCCATGTTCAGGTAGGAATCATAAGAACTACAGTATGTAATGTACGTTTTCGTATAGAATTAAAACTGAAAGTGTATTTTTTTGTTTGTTTTTTTAAAATAGGTGTGCTTGTGTCACTGGTTTTCTGAAGAGGTTTTTGGGCTCCGTTCAGTGGACTCTGTTCGGAGCTGCAGCCGCCGCCATGTTTGCCATCAGTGTGGTGAGTACGAACCAAAGATCTCATCATGAACATTTGAATGTCCCCGCTCATTTGTCCTCTGTCTCAGGTTCCCTTCACCTACATCGAGTACGACTCTCACGCCAGGGTGTGGCCGGGAGTGCGCCAGGCCTACGAGCTTGTCGATCGCTACCAGCTGGTCAACTCCTACGGGCTCTTCCGGAGGATGACGGGTGTCGGGGGGCGGCCCGAGGTCGTCATCGAGGGAAGCCACGACGGAATCGAGTGGACGGTGAGAAGGAGAACGTCAGAACGGGAGCACGAGCGATCTGCAGTGTTTTGTTTTTTTGTTTAAAAAAAAAATAAAATAAAATCTTGTTTCCTCTCTTCTGTCCAGGAGATTGAGTTTATGTACAAGCCCGGGAACCTGAGTGCTCCTCCCGCTGTGGTGACGCCTCACCAGCCCCGGTTGGACTGGCAGATGTGGTTCGCCGCCCTGGGGCCTCACACGCAGGCCCCGTGGTTCACCAGCCTCATGTACAGACTTCTGCAAGGGAAGAGAGACGGTACAGGCTCTTTTAGAGTATTGTTTCCCCACTGTGAATTCTGTCCCAACAGCAGTAATTCCCAGATTTTCCCACAGAGGGAGCTGTTGCTCAACAAATCCTGCATGGTTTAGCATTGAAACTGTATCTATCCCTGTGCTGTGATGTCATTTCCACCTTAATGACGTGGTGTTTGGTGACATCACTGACGTACAAGTGATTAGAAGTGACTCTATACTAGTTTAACTTTGTGTTTCTGCAGTGATTGAGTTGATCCAGTCGGATGTGTCTCAGTATCCGTTCCACCAGCAGCCTCCCGTCTACCTCCGAGCTCACCGCTACAGATACTGGTTCACTCAGCCGAAGGCTGACGGGTGAGTGTTGAATCTGTTCAGCGTATCGCTCCGTTCCCCCATTTAATTTAATACCAAACAGCCCAGAACAACAGAGAAGATATGTGGCAGGCTCAGTCTTTTCAAAATAAAACGACAAACAAACATTATGTGTTTGCTGGCAGCTCTTATCCACAGCGTTGGTGGAGGAGGGTCTATGCTGAGGAATTCTATCCCACAGTGCACCTGGGCAACCCGGGCCTGGAGAGCCTGCTCAACCAGTATGGATTGAAGGTAGACATTTTTTTTTTACTTAATTAGTTTTATCCATCCGAAAATGCATAATTGTTTTTCCTGCTTTATTCTGCTTGTTATCCCTCTTTTTCGTCTGTAGGACAAATCACCCTCTCGCCGCACGTCCAACTCCGACGTCGCCCAGGCAGTCAGGTGGGTGCGCTCTCAGGTCAGAGGGGTTCCTGCGCACGAGCTAATCTGGACCCTCCTGGCCTGCAGCGCCCTCTTCAGCCTCCTCCAGGGATTGCGGAACAGGAGCAGAAGGACCCTGCTTGCTCGTGAGGCCGCTGTGCCCGTGAGCGAACAAGCAGGATGTTCAGATGATCAGGAGGAAGAGGAGGTGGAGGAGAAGGAGGAAGAAGAAGAGGTGAAGGAGGAAGACGAAGAGGTGAAGGAGGAAGTAGAAGAACACGAGGAAGAGGCTGAAGAAGAGGATAAGGACAATGCTAGCGATGGTGCAGGGGCCGAGGAGCAGGAGGAAGAAGAGTTGGTGAAGGAGGAGGTGGAGAAGGAGAAGGAGGAGGAGGAGGAGGAGGGTGAGAGCCCCAGAGAGGAAAAGTTAAAAAGATAAAGTCGCAGGTAATGACTGGTATCACCACCTGCCTTGATTTACTGTTTCCTAAACAACCACAGAAATTGTTCTTTGTATATTTTTGTCGGTTGGAGCCAATTAACCGAAAAAAGGGTTAATTGCCGCCGTTCACCTGTGACTTCCCGCAGAACAGCGTTTGTATATCGGATGTCTACATCACTGACGGAGTATTATTTTTAATCAAGCATATCACGTGTTACAGGTGACGAGTTCTTTTTAAATCGTTCCTCTTTAGAGACTTTAACTATCCGACAATCAATTTATATTTTCGTATCGGAGCTGTTGCCTCTGCGCGTAATCCGAGTTCAGATACATATATTTGATGTCTGGCCATGTGACCTCCAACGCGGCCCTGACCAGTGTGAACTGCATGGGCACCAGGGCGGCAGGGTTAGCATTAGCCAACAAAAGCTCAAGCTAGCCCACCAGTCCCCATCATGTGTGTGTCACATTAAATCAGTGATGTATGCGTCGGTGTGCGGCGTAACCATTAGTCAGCAGATTTCATCATGACGAGAGAAGAACTGTGTTTCGAATCCCAGGCCTTGTTCTGCTGTGCTCATGTTACTGTGCCTCTCTCTCCTCTTGCACTTTCCGTTTTTTTGTGTTTGAACACCACTCTGCACTTTCCTCTTCTTCTCACACCACTGTGTCCTCCACCTCTCTCTGTATTGGAGATGAACGATCTCACTACATATCCCAGTGCTTTAAGAATGTGTTTTTGTTTTGTTTTTTTTAATACGACCAAAATAACATGAAATAAAATGCTTTTCTTCAATTTCTCATTGGAAAATGTGCAATAATAGGGGGGTTACATAGACACCAATTTGCATTTCAAGAAGTTGTTTGTGAACGTAAGATACAAATATACATTTATTTCTATATTCTGCGATAAGGACATTCATTCGTTCTGATAATAGCTCCTCGTTTTCACTGTTGCCATCTAATCCCATGTGTTTCACCACTTCAGTATTCCAGGGCAGTACTTGTCGATCAGAGACTGGTAGTAGGGCTTCAGCTTCTCCACGTCGGGCATCTCGGTGGTCTTCGTGTACAGGTCGAATTTGCTGCAAGAGAGGATTTTTGAAAGTCGGGTTCAGAAAGATGAGATTGGATGATTTTTGGAAAAGGAGAGGATGAGGAGGAGGAGGAGACGGAGACGACTCACTTGAACTCTCGCACCCAGGGCAGCATGCTCAGGTCTTTGTCGTCGCACAGGTGCATGTAGTCTTCGTGCGAGTGCCAGGGGTAGAAGGAGTGGAAGCGGATCATGTACAGGCCCTGAAGAGAGGGAGAGGGAACTGAGTCTGTGCCACGTTATAATCGGCAACACTGGGCCCAAACAAGTATCTTGTCCTGAAAGGAAAACGGGGACCGAACCGTCAACCTCCCGAACGGAGACTGACCAAGCGTTACCCCCGCGAGCCACAGCAAGGCACCAGTCAGCGATGTGTAAGTACCCCTGTCGATACACTCACACGGGTCAAATGGAAAACGGGCCCCGCCCCTCATCACGTTTGCCCCTTTAATGCACTCCTCTAATGACCCCAAATGTTGACTTCAGTGGTGTAAGTGTGTAAACTGCTCACCTCATCCGGGATCTTGCACCCGTTGAATTTCAGAACTCTGTAGAGATACTCTGTGACAGGGGACGGATCATTGTCACAGCGTTAGAGATTGAACAGGCAAACATGTTTTTTTTTTGTTTTTTTCTGCCATCATGAATAACGTAACATGGAGGAAAGATTTCAATTTACAGATCTAGAATGTGAAATGATTTGTATACATGACCTGTTTTCAGTTGGTCTGTCTTTTAAAGGTTGTTGTGGATGGATGGTTGTGCAATGTGTTGCACAGATTGTGTGTGTGTGTGTGTGTTCTTTGTATTTATATCTGTGTGAGGACCAACTTGACTCAAACCTTTGGAAAGTGAGGACCTTCTGGACCGTCCCCACGTCTTCAATGATCTCTTTTCGGGTCAAGACTTGGTTTTAGGGAGTCCATTACATAAATGAGTGTCCTCACTACGATAGAAGTACAAACGTGTGTGTGTGTGTGTGTGTGTGTGGGAATGTGATGACTTCATACCATCGTGGCCCCAGGACATGAGGACTTTGTCGAGTCCACAGTTTGGCTCGTAGATCCCATATTCAGTGCTGAAGAGAGAAGGAAAACAGATCAATTAACTCTGTCATCCTTTAACTATCGTCAATATCTCTGATTATGGTCTGCAGGGAGTTTGGGAGTGGACGTGAGGGTACCGACTTGTATCTGGGGTCCGTGTTGTCTGGGTTCTCGTGGAAGCTGCTGTCTACGAACACGATGGAGCTCTGGTTCTTGCAGCCCACGGGGAAAGTGTCGCCCACCACTGCCCACTGCAGAGGACAGACACAGACACGGTACTTGGTATGTCCCAACGCAGTATTTCCGTGTGATTTAACCTCCAGTGTTTGATTTTATATGGAGGTATTGGAAGTATTTCTCTCTCGGGTTCCCTCAGGCTGAACCCGTCTCGTACCTGAGGTTCCCCCCACAGAGACATGATCTTCCCAACGTCATGAATCAGACCCACCAAGTGGAACCAGTCTGGAGGTGAGACGGGAGGATAACGTCAGATGTTCTGTCGGACAGATGCTCGCGTGTCAGCCGCCCTACCTTTGTCAGGGTGGGCGTGGCGGATGCCCTCGGCGGTCTGGAAGGCGTGGAAGGAGTTGGGGAAGTCGACGTCGGGATCGGACTCGTCCACCAGCTGGTCCAGGGTCATGACGGCCTCCATCATCCCCATCTCCTGGTGGTTGCAGGGGGTCCACTCGGAGTGCTGCGCGGAGGTAAGGGTCATGTCAGTCCATCGACACAACATCGTTTTCATATTGTCGATGACTCCGTCCCCCCCACCCCCACCCCACCCCCACCCCACCCCACCCCCCTCACCTTCCTCTTGACAAAGTCCAGAGTTTGGTTGGTATGCATCAACTTGTACGTCCTGAAGACTCGGTCGATCAGACTCCCAGTCTGAAAATACACATTTAATCTGCTTTGATAAAAAGATGCAAAACGGACCACAACGTCAAAGGTCTGATGTGTGGGGTAGATGGGGGAAATGTTGGTGATTTTACAGATAAATGACCCCCGACAAAAAGCCTTATTAGGTACATTTAAAGGGATAGTAAACGTTAGTCATATTCCAGTTACACAACTAAAAGGCAAACGATGGCGTCACCTCCCTCGTCTGCTCGTTCAGTGAAATGAAATAAGTATGATCCAGTGAAGACTGACTTACCTCGAAGTTTCTGTAATCTTCCTTCTCTTTCCCATCACTCGTCTCCAAGTTTGGTCGATATGCCAGAGATGGGTCTGGACCCTGCGTTTCAAATAGCAAAATGATACACATACATTTTTTTTTTTTTTAAAGCAATATTTAGATGCTTGAATAATATATTTTTTGAAACGAAGTAAATTTCCATCTTGTACAATGTTGATGAGGCTCATGGCTGCGTGATGAAGTCTTTGTTGTGTTGTTGTGTTGGTCCTTAGGAACTGACAGTGTTTGACCTCCTCTGTCGGTATATATGCACCGATGTCCTGTCACTTTTTAACCCGGCCTCGTCTAACAGGGTACACTGTGCTGAACCTTGGTCATGAGCGCGCGCGCGTGTGTGTGTGTGTGTGCGCGTGTGTGTGTGTCCAAGAGTTTTCCAATAATCAGCAGGTTAGCGGTTCTGACTGATGTAGAATGACTCAGTCGTTCTTGGAACTTGCTCAGTTTCCCATTTCAACCATATCAACATGTTATTGTTACTATATTTGCATATGAAGTCCTTTTACATTTGTTCATCTTTTTTTTCAAAAACAGAATACGTATGAATATGTACTCATTTTGAAAGTCTGCATGAGGTCCTAATACAAAATGTATGTTTTCCTATATAAACACACGATCACATGAGATAACACAATGTTTTTCTCAAAATCAAGTCTCCTGGTATGTACACGCACGCACGCACACACACACACACACACACACACACACACACACACACACACACAGAGACACACAGAGTTTAGAACTGATAGTGCTGAGTGATGAAGTATGTGCTGACCAAACACACCTCGTTTGACCTTGGGCTCCAGACGTCCTCATTGGCTCCAGGCCACTCGGGGTTTCGCTCACTCTGTTTGTTTTGAATTCATAAATGATCATCTCTCCTAATATTATGTCACACAGTGCACTTTTGATTTGAATATGATGATATGTCTAATGGTGGGGTCTTAGCGTTGGTGGGGTCATCACCTGGACACACGCACACACACACACGCACCAGCAACAACAGCAAATATTTGAGCATTTTTACGTCATTTTGTTTTTGGCAGTTAAACTTGTTGAATTTACAACATAAGAAAACCACAAAAATTTCTCAGTATTTTGCGTGTCTCTCAAATCTGATTGGCTCCTGGGAATGAAACCAAACGTGAACTCTCCGACAGCTGTTTGTGCATGAGTATACATTATGGTCCTCACAATAACAGAAGAATACACACACACACATGGTGTCATGGTCACAGTCATGGAAATGTCAAGTACACCATGACCGTGTGTGTGTGTGTGATTCTCTATCTATTAGTATTATCAGTATTTTTCTCAAGAGTATTTCTGTAATGCCCAGTTACACTGTTTTTGTGTGAATAGATAGACAGATAACAAATGAGAGAAGTAACTCATATTAAAAATGTATGTTTATTAAATCTATAACATTCTATCATTCTATCAACTCATCATCTGCTTTCAATTCTTACCTCAAAGTTCCCCAGAGTTTCCTTCCCTTTGTTTCCAGTCTTTCCCAAGTTGGGCCGATACACCAGAGATGGATCTGGGCCCTGCGTTAGAAATAACAGTACGTTATAAAAACATTGTCATAATTCATATCGAAGAAAAACAAATGATTCAACAGTCAAGTCAAATGAAAAGCCTACGATGCAGATGACCCTCATCGTTTGTCACAGCTGCTGCGCGGTGCTGTGTCGCTCCTCTGATGTTGTTACCTTTTTCCCTGTTCATAGTGGGTGTGACGAGAGGATTCACAATGGAGCAGATGTGTTTTGTGTGTGTGTGTGTGTGTGTGTGTGTGTGTTGTTACGTTGTCAGCCTAATCATCCGTCACGAGAGACACGAAGTTGGGGAATGTGAATGGAAGTGGTGAACTCATCATTTCCGGGGAAATGTTTTGGAGCCTTCCAGGAAACTGGTGCCGTCTGTGTCTGTGTCTCGGGCCAGAAGGCGTAAAACTGAAGGAGAGGAGAATCCCTGCGAGGCCCAACCGGAGGGTTGTGTGTTCTCGTGTTCTGTCAGCTCACTTCATCACTGAGCCTGGAACATTTTCCTCATTAAGTTGAACAAGTGAAGACGGCTCCTCTCCTGGTAACTGGATGTTGATTGACAAATATCAACCGTGGCTGTTCCACCCGAGGGAAGGGGGGTTGGGGGGGGTTGGGGGGCAAAGGCTAGGGATGCGACCCCATGCTTTTATAGCTCATATCAGCGAGGGGTGGATTTAGGTGATGGTAATAGAGCAACCTCTCAATGTGTGGATTGTGAAACAAGGAGGAGGTTGATGGCACATGAAGGGGTTGAACTTAAAGGGGCATTGCAGCGGTTTGCAAAAACAAATGGTGGTTTATAGCGACACCGGTGGCAGGGTAAAGATGTGCGGCCTGCATTCTATGGCTCAGTGTAAACAAAGCTCTTTTTTTATTGTGCTGTTTGGAAGCTGCAGTGTGTGTGTGTGTGTGTGTGTGTGTACACCAGGGGTGTGTTTCTTTGTGTATGAGTTTAACTGAAAATGGTATAATTGATTCTCACACACACCCAGACACACACCCACACATACACCCCCCCCCCCCCCCACACACACACACACACACACACACACACACACACACAGATGGTGGGCCATGGTGGCCTTGATAAACTCTGTGGGATTGAATTACCTGTCCTTTATTCTGTGTGTGTGTGTGTGTGTGTCTTTTGTTACCATGTGGACATCAACATAAATCAGGACACGCTCAGGCCTCGGAGGGTTGTTGGATCAAACGGATAAAAACATGTGAAAGTTGGACTAGTTTTATTTCACAATGCTGCTGTTGTACAAACACAGAGAGACACAGAGATTATCACGGGAGGTTCACAGAAGGACACTTGTACTTCCAAGCGGTTCACGCACACACACACACACACACACACACACACACACACATACACCGATTTAGTAAAGTGGAAAGTTCACAGCAGAACGGTCTCATTCATTTAAAGTTAAATAACAAATCTGAGGTCATGACGAGTATACATGAGATTTACATAAAGTGCTTTCATGCGTCTCTATGAACTTTTGACCTGTAGGAGGAGCTATAATGACACTGTGCTGACACACGATGAAGCTTTAAATAACAATTAAAAGGCAAAATATAAGGCCGTGTTCAACAAGTCAACCAATTAAGGCTCGAACCAACAGAAGAAAAAAAAAAAGAAAATCTAAACATTACATTTACACAACTAAAAGGCAAACTACGGTGTCACCTCCCCGGTCCATTCATTCAGACGCTGAGGACAGGTTCTCTGTTGACAAGTCTGCAGACAGATCATGGATTAGGGTTAGTGGTTATTTTGGCTGATTGACGGCGCTCTGGGCTTTTGGGTGAAGGGTTAACAGGAGGTTATTCTTGGTTCGTGTCCAAGCCGACGTAAAGCTACTTGTTCGCAGACAGGGGCGAAGAAGGAGCTTGCGAGAGATGGGTGGGATTAGCCCCCGGGAGCTCAGGTGGCTTCAGATCAGCAGGATCACCACCCATGACGATAACGGACGCGAGCGCGACCCAGGCTTCCGTCATTCACAGTTTTCCCTCGACGCACGCACAGAGGCTGGAGTGGTTGTTACACAATATTCATCTTAGGTAAACACGGTTTTAAAAAAGAAACAAAAGAAATCTCACATGTGTGTTGGCTAACGTAGCGGTGAAATGCCATTAGGTCAGAATAGTGGAAATTCTGTTTACTATACTAATTACTCTAACATCGCGCTGGAGATTTTATCAATGGGCATCATTACGATTTGACTCATTTGAGTAATTGTCGGCATCTGGAAACACGGTGCAGTACTGATTGTCAACTGTAGGGGGAGCATTGTAGGGGGAAACGGCTAATACTGATAATAGATTCTGATGGACACGTCTGAGGGACTCGAACTAAGATGAGAACATAACTTTGACTTTACTTGTCACTTTTTATGGATGGTCATCTGTAAGGTACGCTTTCATTTATAGTCAATCATCACTACTAGTAGTAAGGCATCACACTGTTGAATTTTAAATGAGGTGAAAGAATCATTCATGGCAGCAACCTGGCTAATAATCTCCACCACAAGTGTCTCTGTCTCAAAGGTTTATAACGGATTTAGAGGATGAATAGTTTGGATCAAATGTCTAATACTCTCCTTTGTCGTTTACTGCAATGCCGCCTCATTGCTAGATCACGTAACTAGAGACAAGGATCATCCGATTTGTAACAAATAAGTCTTAAGATGTACTAAATCGCGCCATCCCATTCAAAGAGCAACACCACATCTGTATCTCTGACCCCTAGTGGATCGGCGGTGCCATGACACCTGGGTATCTCGCCAGCATCCCCCGTGAAACACAACCGGCCGAGTATGAGTAGTTCTTAGCCGAAACTGTGCGGACTGCGAGGGTTGATGGGGGAGGAGTCTTCCCTCCCGCTCTGTCCAATCAGCTGGTAGAGACGGTGGCTAAGGTTCTGAACCTGGCAGGTGCCCAGCACACACCCCACCCTCATCAGGTGGCCGTGGCCGTGGCCGTGGCCGTGGCCCCACCCTCCCCCGGTGTTGGCGTGTCGACGACCTCTTGACCCACGCGGCCGAAGAGCCGGCGCCTCCTCCAGCCCATCGTGGCTCGGGTCGAGCAGCGGGACAGACGGGTGTAGGCGGGGCCCTCTGTGCAGCAGGACCCTCCACATGAAACGCCCGTCCCCCCCGGGGATGTGGTTGTCAATGGCAACGGCGAGGTTGGACACAGTAG
The DNA here is from genome assembly GCA_016785325.1 of Chascanopsetta lugubris. NCBI lineage: Eukaryota > Metazoa > Chordata > Actinopteri > Pleuronectiformes > Bothidae > Chascanopsetta > Chascanopsetta lugubris. The sequence continues at coordinate 12,184 of JAFBJT010111873.1, forward strand.
GCACGGCGGCGGTGGAGGGAGCAGATGACTTTGGGTTGAGGGGACCTCTGGGTAAAGTCAGCCTGGGTCACAGAGACGGAGAATAGCTGTTAGCGGCAAGGTCGACACAAAAAGTGAGATGTAGTGGCCAAATGCTGGTACTGCAACTCATTTGGCGTTAAGATTGACCATCTTAACGCCAAGTTAAGATGGTCATTTGGTGATTTGGTGAAACAAAGATCCCTAATCCCCGAAGCCATCATTTTCTTTTTATTTCATCAAAAAAAAACAAAAAAACACACTCATGCGAGTGCAGCATCACTGCACAGCTCCACCTGCTGGCCACCATTAGACTTGCACGGATGCCAGTTATACATTCATTTGTTTTTTTCTCTCCTTTTCAGTACTTAGAGGTAAAACTGCAGCGTAAGACTGCTTACTCATACTACATTGTCACTCCAGCTTCTCGTTAAACAGTGACGAGCTGTTTCTTGTCCCACACATGAGTCCTTGTCAATAATTGAAAAAGTAGATGGTTTAAACTGTTTAGAATAGTCATTAGCGAGCTGTTTTGGCTTCCTGCACCCATCCAGCCCAGAGTGGTTGAAACCGACGGATGCATCAATCATCCACAAATCGTACTCTGAGGGGGGCGGGGCCACAGGGAGGGAGGAGAAAGCCCGGGCACAATGTGTCTGGTGTCAAGAGGCGACCACTTCTCCTCATTTGTGCAGCGAGTACTTTTTACTCGCACTTACCAGCCCCCGTCTACTTTGACTTTTTCTCATGCTGTCACAATCACTTTTTTATTTTTTACACACCCTTTCATTTATGTTCAAGAACTCCACCACTAGAGTGACTCCGTCTGTTTGGCCACGTGATCTCTGCTCTGAAATGATGTAATACTGGCGAATGGAGAGGGACCAGGGATTCTGGGGTGCAGCACAACTTTGAGTCAATCGTAATGTCTAAGGAATCTCATTGGTTAAAAGATTGAAAGGCAATTTAACAACAGGCACACGCTGTCTGCCAACCAGAAGGTCGGCGGTTCAATCCCTGGCTCCTTTAGCCTGCATTCCAGACTGTATTTGGACTGAAAATCTATTTATCTAAATTAATCTGCTTTGAATGTGTGATGGAATAAAGCTGCATATTGAACTATTTATGTCACATGTGTCAAACTCGAGGCCCGAGGGCCAAATGTGGCCCTCGGGATCATTTCATGAGGCCCGTGAGAGCTTAAAGGCATGTGATTGTCCAATAACAAAAGTCTAAAGGCCATTACGTACTCCGCAGGAAGCGAGAACTTTGCTCTTGCTCCCTGGGCTGCGAGAAGAAAATGGAATGATTTTGATCTCGCAGCCCTGGATTAGGAGTTCTCGCAGCTTGTTCTTGCAACATGATCCGGGCAGAACATTTTGCTCGTATGGTCTCTGAGAACTATCGTGTGATTAGTCTGAAATCTGAAGAGGGTGTGAAGGAGGGAAATATGTGTGTGTGTGTGTGTGTGTGGCCAAGGTGGCAGCTCCGGTCCTCGGAGGCAGTGTGTTGGCATCCCATGGCTTCGTTCCTCCGCGTCCTCCTCCTCCCGCCGCCTCTCCTCCATCCCTCCCTCCCTCCCTCCACCTCCATCCACCCACCTCCATCCACCCATCCATCCATCCATCCATCCATCCATCCATCCATCCGCCCGGCACTCCGACTATGTTACATCCTGGCCAATAAGAACTTTGCCCTGGGAGTACGTAAAGGCCTTAAATCCCACATTGCCCATGAACTCTAGTTCATGTTAATCAATATATTCATTGTGTTTACATTTTCACATGTATTTAAATGCATGTGCACTATTTGTAACTTGAATAAATGACAATCAAGTACGGAGACAATCATTTTACAATATGTTAAGTAACATTTTTTACATTTAGTCCCACAATTAAAACCGACCCCTTGACAGCAGCCACTATGCTGATGTGGCCCTCGGTGAAAATGAGTGTGTCGGCCCTGATTGATGTTATGAATGTGTGAGAATCTGCAACTTACACTACAAAATTGTGTCTCACCTACAATCACAAATTGTATTGTGCTATTTCAATTAAGTTGTCAAAACTGGGTCATGAGGGTTGTAGTCTGTGATTTGTTTTGGATGCACGTGGCAAAAAATGCTGCTGAGTCTGCAAAAAAAAAAAAATCTAATAATGTCAAATAAATTCCAATCAAAGGAGTTTGAACTTAAACACGCACACCTGTGTTGTATTGCAGTCACCACCTGTTGCCCATCACCTCACTGATTTCCTCATCTCCTCCATGTGATTGACAGGACAAGAGGCGGAACTGCGCCCTCAGGTGGTGGGAGGTGTGCAGAGCGGCCATCAGCACAACAACAACAACAGTGGAGCTCACACTTGACCTTTTCAGGACCAGCGGGCGTCATGGAAACCACAGCCCTGATCCTCAATGAGGCAAAACATCATCCCTGAGATCCTGGTAAAGGTCAGTGATGATAACATGTGGACTGTGGTTTCATCAAAGTTGAGGTGCGCGTGAGGGGCGGAGTCAAGTCTCTTCAAAGGTAATAGACGTCAAGTGTCAAATGCTCTATTGTGTGTGTGTGTGTGTGTGTGTGTGTGTGAATTCTGTGAAGTGCTGGTTGGCGTTGAATGCGACTTGGTCTCAAAAGCTTGCAGTCACCGGTGAAACACACAATAGCGGGTTGGTTTGGGTATTTGTGTGTGTGTGTGTGTGTGTGTGTGTGTGTGTGTGTGTTGGCAGTGTGAGTCTGAGGTGTCCAGCCAGGAGACTGATCAGAATACCAGTCAGGATCAGTTACAGGATAAAGATCATATGATGTTCTGGCCCAGTTTTCACACCTAACAAACACCGACTCACGCTCTGTTCTCACATCATGAATAGTCAACACACACACACACACACACACACCCACGCATATGCACTGGCATAATGTTGGTGAGTTGGCAGGGAATCACTAGATACACACACGTGCAAGTCACATGTGACTGCCTGGCAACAGATATTCCCAACACAAAAACATGCTCACTTCAATGTAGAACACACACACACACACACACACACACACACACACACACACACACACACACACACGCTGCACAGGAATAAAAGCCAACCTGCTGTGAGCTTTAAAATACGATTGTATAAAGGAAAACGTTCATGGCGCAGTGGCACTATAAGGAAAAGGAGGCCACTTCCGTCTGTATATTGACTAAATACAACAAATAGACAGAGATTATTATTGTTATTTTATTTTGTATTTATTTATTAATGTATTTACTTTATATTTTCATCGGGCACAGATTCAGGCTCCACCCACCTCTGAGGCTAAAAAACTATTTTTTTGCTGCTAACTTCTAGGGATTGCCGTGTGTGTTCGTGTGTGTATGTGTGTGTGTTGCATAGTATTGTGGACGAGCAGAAGGTGCTTCTTCAACATTCCTCACAAGTTAATGCACAGTATGGGGTTCCACACACACACACACACACAGACACACACAGACACACACACACACACACACACACACACACACACACACACCCCTTGTCGTCACATCCCCTTAACTCTCCTCGGCAGAGAGGAACCTCTTTGTCCCGATCAGTTCCCCGCTGCTTCACTTCTGTTATTACACTTAATGAGTCTCTTCATCACATTCTACCTCTTTTCTCCATCTGCACTAAATCACTGTTGACCACCAGTCCAGACTAACAGTACTATTTCTATTATTTAAAGTACAAATCCTGTATAATATATGTAAAAAAAAAAAAGTCATAGTACACAAGCAATACCTTCTTAAGCTTCACCACTGAAATCATTCAACGTAACCTAGTTTCACTTTAAAGGTCCAGTGTGGAGGATTTCGAGGACATCTAGTGGTGAGGTAGTGTGTTGCAGCGACTGTAAAAACATGGTGGTGCAGCATGGCCGCCTCCGTAGGGAGGATCCACTCATGGTGTCAATGGGACGTTTATTCTTGAGTTATGAAAACAACAGTCTTGACATGTACACAGGCGATCATTCAGAATGAAATGATCATAATAACAGTGTTTAATGAGAATCTGAAGACACAGTGTTACACACTGAACCTTTAAGCACTTGTGTATATTTAGAATAATATCATGATTACAGAGAGAAATCCCATGTTAAGCTCAGTCACAGGATGAAGCAGGTCCCACATCATTACAGTCCACAGACGACTGTGTACGTGTGTGTGTGTGTGTGTGTGTGTGTGTGTGTGTGTGTGTGTGTGTGTGAACATCCCTTGTGGTTTGCCCCCCTCAGCATGTTCCATGTATTCTTATCCCAAATCCCCTTAAATCAGCCTCACCCCTGTCTCACCCCCCAGCCTCACCCCTGTCTCACCCCCTGCTGCTGAGAGGAATCACCTCATTCTGTCACCGGACCTTTTTCTCACATTAAGAAACAGCCGGGGGGCGAGAGGGAGAAGTCGGTCGTGGTTTTCAACAGATTTGATGAAACGATAGCCAAATTATAGGCACTGGTTATTTTGATATCAGACTCATACTGATCAATAGTGGCTGCAAACTTACCTTTAGTTAATTTATCAATCCCTTAGTATCAACATAGTGACAGTTATGACAGTTACAGACCATCTGTGTTTTCTGGAAGGATGTGTTCAATGGGATTTCACCTAAGTGCAAAGTTCCTAAAACTCCACTTGGTGCATCTTTTTTTAAAGTTAATATAAAAGCAAATATTTCTGGATGTCTCCATATAGGATGCTGGAACTACAAAGTTATTAGTATTATTCAGACTTTGATCATTTTGTAAAAATAAAAGTTTAAATACACGTTTATTGGTTCATTCGAATGAGTAATGTAAAATACGTGTAATAGTGCAGTACTGTGGAAGTGTATGAAGCTGTAGGAATAGAAAGAACTATTCATTTTCATTAGGTCCGGAAAACGTATATAATCTCATTTTGGATGAATGCTTCATATTGATTTTCATAATGTCTCGTAACCTTCAGTGTGTGGCTGCACACAGAGGCAGACAGAGGAGGGAGGGAGGGAGGGACTCTACCTGCTGTGTCCGTGCGGAGGAGCCCGGGACTGGATCTCCAGAGGCAGGAGGCCGAGCAGCAGCCACAGCCACGCCGGCGGGAGCGCACACATGGCGGCGAGGCGCAGCCGGGACGCGCGGGTCCCTGGTGGGGGTGGAGGGTGGGGTGGGAGTCGATGGAGAGGTGGCGGCGGGCGGAGCCGCAATATAAGAAAATAAAATATGAAAGTAAAATAAAATACAGTAAAAAATAAAAATAAAAATAAATAGAAATGAAAAAAGAAATAAAGCAAATGAATAAAAAATTTTAAAAAAAAATGCGCGTGGCGAAAGAAAAGCCAAAACAACAACACTCAGTGATGACGCATCTATCGAACACGTTGTCCGCTCAGGATGATTGACAGCTGCTGCATCCTCAGTCCTGCGCGTGGCATCCTTTATGGCGCATAAACAAACAAACAAAACAAAACAAACAAACAAATCGAACACACCCCCTCACCTGAAAAAAACATCCGTGTTCACTCTCAGAGAGTCATTGAGACTCACATCCAGAGCAAGTGGAGCTTTGTCATTTATAAAGGCTGTAGGTGGGGAGGGGGGGGGGAGAGGAGGGGGGGGGGGCGGGTCGGGGGCGAGGAAAGCTCATTGAGTGTCCTCCTCCACCTCTAATGAATCCCACTACCTCATTACTCCTCAGGTATTACTGAGGCCTCATTTAATCTACAGGTGAAGTGACACCATTATAAGTGTGCCGTTTTGGGGTCATGTGAGGTCATCGTGACCTTGTTGGGTTTTAAAGGTACAGCGTGCACCTAGCTATAGATTTGGTGACAACTAGCGGCGTCATCAGATCAAAGGCATCAAAGAATTGAGATCCCCGCTTACTCCCATCGCATATATGAAGAGTAGCGTAGCGTAGCGTCCGTGACGTCACCCACAGGTTTCTGCAAGATGGCGACGCTTCACTCGTCGCCATCTTGTCAATGCTTAACTCCTCCTACTTCCTGTTTCATCCAAAAACGGACAAAGAGGCGGGGCTGTGCTAGAGCTGGGGAGGGCCCCTGGTGCTTGTCGCAACATTCACAGAACGTGCCCGGTCGGCCCGGGTGTCACTCCAGAGGCCACGCCCCTTAATTGGAATAGAAATAAACGAGTAAGGGGGAAAAATGTCACCCCCCCCCCCCCCCCTACACATTTTCCCCCCCGGGGAAAAAATGTCCCCCCCCCCCCCCCCTTGTACAGTTGTCCCGGCAACAAATGTGACTGATTGAGACTCAAAACAGTAGTTTGTACCAGGCTTTAAACTTTAGGTTTATTAACCCTAACCCTAACCCTAAAATTGACCTATGGGGATTGACTCGCTTCTGGAGCCAGCCTCAAGTGGCCACTCAGTGAACTGCAACTGTTTCCTCTTCTGTATTGGCCTCATCAGTCAGCACTGCAGGTCACTGCTCATCGATCCAATGTTTCAACCTTTCACAGCTCTATCCAGGTATTGAGTCCCAAAAAAAAATTAGAGTGTGAGTGTAAAGTGCTAAATACAAACATCCTATAATAATAATCAACTCACGGTCAAACTTTACACCCCGACACCGCGCACAGAGCCGCCTGACCACAAAGCCCCCCGCTCGGCCGGGGCACTCGACACTATTGCCCCACACCCCAATCACATGTTGCATCTGAGGCCACAGAGGAGAACATGCACAGTAAAGGCTTTGTCAGGCCGGTGCCCACATGCCCTTTAAAAAAACTGCTCACATGGGAAGTGACATTTCATTTCTCAGCGTAAACGCACACATTTCATCTTAATGGAAAAAAAAAAAAAAATACAACATTATGACGGAGCCCCACGCTATTAAATGATGTGACGTGTCTGCGGTGGTGTCTGTGACGTCAAACCAGCCTGAGCGGGTTCATATATATATATATATATATATGAGGGACCCCTGTCACATCAGTAAACATGGTCATGTGTGTCCACAGCTGCTGTTGTTTATGTTTAACGAGGTGTGTCAGTAATTCACTTTTGCCCCCCCCCCTCTCCTCCCCCCAAACCTGAAGAACCCCCATAGACCTGAACGGTCACGTGCTCGATGGCATGGTATTATGGAAACGATGAGGCTCTGAGGGTTACCGCGATCGCGACCGAGCTCCAGTGTTACTGTTGTTGTCGTGTTCTTACTTCCTGTTTATCGATACCAGAGCGTGGGAGAAAGTGCTGACAAAGGGAAAAGGCGCTGGTCCGCTTTAATGAGCAGATTCACCCGTAAGCTCCATTGAAATTAGGCTCCTGTACGTGTGTGTGCGCGCAGGCAATCTTGTTGAGTCGCTGGGTGCAGGTCGGCCACTCTGATTTCTACTTTCCTGATTTCTTATAGTCGGACATGAGTCGGGTTGGAGAGAGAGAGAGGGAGAGAGAGGGGGAGAGAGAGGGTCAGTGAGAGCGGGGTCTCCTCGATTTCCTCAATACAACAGCTGGTCTTTTCTCTTTCAGGTATAAAGGAGGGAGGACACACGCCAGAGGACTCGGAGTGTGAATCCGATTAAAGAATGCTCTGTATGTGGAGGACGCCATCGGGAATTAATTAAAGAGACGGTGTGTGTGTGTGTGTGTGTGTGTGTATGTGACTCAGCAGTTTGCAGTATTACCTCCCTAAGCTCAGTTTCCAACAGGGTGAACCTCCACTCAGTCCAACATGTGCATTAACTCATCTGGGATTCTCCCCCCCTCCCCCTCCCCCTCCCCTCCCCCCCTCTTTGGCTCCAGCTCCCAGTGGAAGGACAGAGTGTCACTTTCAGCCTGAGCTGCTGGGACCGAGTCCGACACCTCGGCCTGAGTCTGGCTGCGCGGATCCACCGGTAAGAGTCCTGTCCTCACTCGTACTTCACCTGCGCCTCTGACTCCACTGGTCCGATGGTC
>JAFBJT010111874.1:9998-23451 GCA_016785325.1 Chascanopsetta lugubris
TCAGAGGGGGGAGGGGGGAGGGGTCAGAGGGGGGTGGGGGGCAGGGAAGGAGGGAGGAAAGGAGGGAGTGAGGGTGAAGGAGAAAGCACCATCTGAAGATTAGAGGACTTTCTCACCCCCTCTGCTGCTCTCCCTCTTTCCTCATCCGTCCATCCAGAGGGAGAAGAGGAAGAAGAAGAAGAAGAAGAAGAAGAAACCAGAGACGGACCCGTCAATTAACTTTGGCACGTGCACGCGCATTGATTGCCGGAGTGCACGTGGACACGCACGGGCGCGCGCGCGTGAGACACAGAGGGCTCGCTCCCTGCCCGCCTGCCTGGCCTCTTGCTGAGAGCTGCAGAGCTTAAGTTGACTGAGTCCAGGGTGCAGGTGTCCACTCCACGAGGGAGCTGGTGACCCGCTGCAGCTCCCACCCACGCACTCCCCACGCACCAGCATGGATCTGTGGAGTCCTGTGCGTGAAAGCTGGCTGCCGCTACTACTTCTGCTGACGGTGATTCACGCAACAACAGCAGGTAGGATTGTTTACTTTGTGCTGATTGTATAAAAGGAAAAGAAAGTTAAAGGTGCAGTGTGTATGATTTGACATCCGACGTTAGAATTGCATCCCTTTCGAAATCTACAGTGGTCCTCAGACGTCATGAAAAAAAGTTTTTTCCCTTTTTCCATTATGGGATGGCATGAAAATCATGTTGGCACAAAATGGCAGCCCCCATAGAAAGGACCTGTACTTGATATAGTAAATATAAGGGTAATGAAGGTAAACCCTCTCATAGACTTTACATGCAATTTCTTCCTTCATGCTCTTCTGTCAGTCAGTCGTATTCATGAGGGTGGAGAGCATGTCCTTTAGTTGCATGAAGTTGTGGGTTCAAATCCCACCCACCTTCAATGTATGGCACTTTGGCCAGCTAAATGAAATTGTAGAACCGTAGATCACTTTGAGCCAAATCCTGCACACTGTACCTTTAAAAGTTGCTTCAATGCATTGGTTCCTCCGGTTTCAACCTGTCAGTCCATCCCAGATTCATGTGGATGGAGAGTGTCCTTTTAATTGCACGAGGTTGTGGGTTCAATTCCTAGTCTCTCCACCCACCTTCAACGCATGGCACTTTGGCCTGCTAAATGAAATTGTAGCACCGTAGATCACGTTGAGCCAAATCCTGCACACTGTACCTTTAAAAGTTGCTTCAATGCATTGGTGCCTCGTGTTTCAACACCTGCCACTGGGTTCTCAAGAGCCCAGGTTCAAATGTCACATACTTAGTCATAACCCTTCATAGGAGACACGTTCACTGGTCATCTACTCAAAATTAAACTTTACACTATAAAAAGTTAATTCGTCAAACACATCGATTCCTATAGACTCCACCCCCCCATCACCCCCCCCCCCCCCCCCCCCCCCCCCCCCCCCCCCCCCCCCCCCTTTTTGCCCCGCCTTTCTTTTCCTTCCCCCCCCCCCCCAGCTCTCCCCAACACCCCCCCCCGTCTGTATTTTGACAGATCATTTAGTCATGCCAGGTCATGCAGGCCTGAAGCTCATTGAACTGCACTGCCTCCATCATGGACCCTTCGAGCCCACTCACTGCACATTTACTAGACAGTGGAAAAAAGCATAGGTCCATGTGCCTGGACTTGTTTTGCCATACCTGCCGCATCAGTCTCCTACAGCAGCATACAGGGATGTTTAACAGCTGGGTAATGGGAAGCAGATTGGTTACGATGGTACGGTCCCCCGCCTTCGCCCCCCTCCCCCTCGAAAAGGCACTTCAGTCCCTAAGGGGACGTTTATGGGCTTTTAGAGCCTGGTGTCATTGATGGTCTTCAAAATAAGACGTGCTTACCAGCAGGAATGCTTTATTACAAGGTGTGTGATGCACATCCCACGGATTTTACCAACTTAATTCAGCCCCCATTACGTCATCGTGATGAAAGAGATATCCAGAGCTAGCATGACGCAACCCGATTCCTCACGATTCTTCGGATTTGTGTGGCACCCATTGGTTTTCAAGACATTTTCTCTGTTTGATATTTGATCCCTTTGTTTTTCATTATCTTAGATCAATGATTCTCAACAGTTTCCTTTCATATGCTAACTGACCAAAGTGAAACGCAAGAACAACGACCCTGAGATTTTCCCCAATTTGGGCCGCGGCTCATCTGTAAGGTTTCATGGCGGGTCCCGAACCCAGACCAGTTGAGCACCACTGACTTTGATGGAGTTGGAATGTTGTTGTTTTTTAGAATCGTGCACTTCATGGACTTTTGGTTCATGAGATGATAGCCAAGTGGGTTACATTAGCATGAAGACCGAGAACACAGCTTATCAGTTTGGCTCTGAACAAAGGTGAGAATGTCCCTCCTCCCGACAGCACCTTCAAAGATCTCTATTAACATGTCGGATCTTGTATGTTCCATCTTTTCAAAAACATGTAAAGACGCTATAATGCGGCGTCGCAGGAGGCTACGCGCTGCACTATTTCTTGGCCCGGGCGTCTGAATTCCTCAAGTCTTGACAACATTGTGTTGCTAGGGAATTTCAGACGTTTGCTTTTAAAGGACAAACTTCAAAGCTGAAACAGCAATTAACTCTCGCCATCTTAACTTCATCTTATATTCATATGTGGACTGCCACTGGCTTTAGAAAGGGCTAAAGCAAGTCAGTGGTAAAGAGTCAGCCAGCAGGTGACCTGGCAGAGACCCCACTATGTTGTTCAGAAGATGCTAAGACGGACTAGACGTATTTGTGTTGTGTCCCCAATAATCCTCAATCCGTTATTAACTATTTCCTTTCGCACCGAGGATTAGGGGGAAAAGTGCCTGTTATGGTTCACGAGTCATTCATTTAAAAGTCTTAAAAAGGTGGTTAACCTCTGTGTTATTTGTGCTTTGTAATAGCACAAACACACAGGTCAAACCTCACTGCCTGTGAAGGTCATTACCAAATGTGACCTCTGGATCTTAAATGTCAAACGGGGGTCAGCCCAGGTCAGGGTGTGAACCCTGCAGCATCTGACACCTGGTGGTCAGCGAGCACATTCCTGTAAATAAGATTCACTTGTAAATAACACTGCTGCTGAAGAGAAAGACAGATCGTGCTCTTCAGCACCTGGTTAACCACTTTCACAACACCTGTGATTAATCTGTCTTCAGCTAGATGTCACTGTTCATTTTTTGGGTGGTTGTTAGCAAGTTGTCAGTAGTCGGGTGGTGGAAATGATGATCAAAGACCTGGTGCAGACCTGGTATTTACATCCGTCGTGAGTGATATGAACACAAACTGTGACTGTGGCTCAGCGGTCAGAGTGGGTTGTGCAGCAACCAATGATGTAATAATTCTGACCATTTTAAATGTAATAAAGCCAATAACGTAATAACTTACCAATAATGTAACGTTTGAGCCAATAACGTAATAACTTACCAATAATGTAATAAAATGTTTGAGCCAATAATATAATAACATTTTGCCAACAATGTAATACGTTATGATATTATTGGGTGGTTGTGACGTTATTGGCCTAGCATTAAAAAGATCCTTTGAAAATGTAATAACTGCAGCCAATGACGGAATAACTTACTACATTATTGGCAAAATGTGATCACATTTTTTGCTCAAACATTTTATTTCATTATTATTTATATTATTATTATAATATTACGTTATGGGTTTTATTACATTTGAAATGTAGGTATTACTTTATCAGCTGTTATTTCATTATTGGTCTCTATAATTAGTCCCCTAATCCCATTCTTCTCCATTTTAGATGCGGGTTCTGGCCCGCCTGCCGTATGTTTGACACCCCTGACTTAGACTCTAATAGAGATTTGATCACTCAGGTGAGGTAGTCTAGGACAGGCCACACTCCAACACATTGGCAAAGACAGATTTGTAACCAACTGACAAGCTAAAGATACCACTGTTTGGTTTTCGTGACCTGTGTTAATCTGCATACAGGTAGGGCAAGTGAGGTCTAATCTCAGGAAACACATTCAGGAAGCTTTCAAATACCAAGTGTGAACCAACAACAAAACGGTCCAGTGGTGATCAGATCTCTCAGGCCGGTTGCTATGACCAGGTCTGAACAGGGCCAGAAACATCTGAGTAATGTGGTCAAGTTACGGTCAACCCCATCGCGGTTTCGCCTTTAGGTGTTTCACCCACTCACCTGACTTCACCCTGTTTATGATTTATGGCTCAGCTGGCCCTAACAGTTGTTTTTGGTTTTTGAAAAATGGATTTTTAACTTAGGGCAAAACGCTTTCCCATCAAAGTTCCCAACTGCCTGTAGATGTCAGAGATTCTAAGTGGCCACTGTTGGACATTAGGGATAAAGTATTCTCTGCTGTGCGCTGCAGCCTCATTTGGTGTTTGGGACATTCAATCACAATTTTATCTCTTCTTTGGACATGCCCACCATCAGATCAGTTGCGATGGTATGTCCTTTGCATTTTGAAGCTCAGTTGAAATAATTCCCTTTTGATCCAAAGCCATATGGCTGTAGCTTTCTGTAGTCTTAGATGTTTCTTATATGGTCTGGCGTAGTCCCTGGATTCCAGACTCTGAAGAATCTAGTGGTGGACGTTGCAAAAAGAAAAAAGAATGCTGCATCCCACTTCCACGGAGTTAACCATCGCCCTCCAGCCACGTCTTTCTGCTTCTGAAGCCATTTCCGCCATACTGCAACCCCTTCTGTTGGCTTTTGAAGTATTGAATACTCTTTGCTTAAAAACTAATATCCTAATTTCCTCTAGATTCAAATGAGGAACGGCAATCCTGGATTCAATTAGTTTAACAACCACTTCCAGATCGGCAGCATCCAAGAGGAAACTCTGGATTTATGTCTTGGACAATATGTTAGCGCAGGTGATGGTGTGCTATTAGGTAGCAGAATAAAAAGTGTTCTCTTTGCCCAGAGAACCAACCAGGTTGGCAAATGCTTGCTTGCTTACATTTCATTGTCTGGCTGAAACAATGACTGTGCTCTCAAGCACAACATAAAAGTCTTAGGTTTCTCCATGTGTCCACATTGGGTGAAAAATGGCCATCTTCTGGCCACACCTACACTCAGTGGTGTTAGGGCAGGTGGTTTCAATTTGAGGGATGATGGGGAAAAACCTGCTGTGACATCACAGACTGGGATGTGGCCAAAGGTACAACATGGTGGATGTTTTCAGCCCTGTAATAGCTTCGTGTCAGGGGATTGAGAGTCTATCAAACTCACCCGATATTTTTAGTCATGGGAGCAGCTGGGCCCTCGAGGTGGCGGTCGGTAGTGGCGTGTCAGTGGTGCCAGTTCTTCACATTGACCATGACGAACCCTTTAAATGTATTTATCTTTTTAAATCTTGCACTTTTGACCACTTTTTCCCGTGGAAGTTAATGATAATCACATCAACTTCAGTTTAGTTTAACACTCGTTTTGTGCTTAAGTGCAAGGAGGCAACTAACACTGACAAAGTTTCATCTTCAGCCTTTTACTCACAACTCTTTTACCCGCTCTCTTTGGTCAACTTTTACTGTATTGTCAATTGTGGCTGACTATATCATAGCAGTTGGGACATGTGCAAAGCAAAATTCAAGATACACGTCCTGAGGGACTTTTCGATTTCATCTAAGATCATTATCTCCTAGCTGGTGTTTGTGTTTGTTTACATGTTTAATGCCATAAAACAGTGCGATATATAATTAGGGTTAGCGTGAGGAGTTAGGGGTATTTTAGTTTTACGGACTTTATAATAGCTCCGCCTCCTCATCCAAGCCACATAGACTCTAGCTCCTTATTTGTACGATATGGCAGCACTTGTATCCTTGATATGCTGGCTTAACTTAACAGAAGCATGTGGCGATGCAACGTCCTGCCTCATCTCGTCTATGATGTCAGGTTTTAATCCCATCCTATCAAGTTGCTACATGCACACCTTGATCAAACACTCGAGCTGCTAGTGCAAGAGACATCATCCTTTAGTAGCCTCCCCACCCACAAACAATATCCGTTTTAATTACAGCTACATAGCTAAGCTTCTTTTTATGCAGGAAGTGAAATAGTTAAGAGGTGGACCTCACATTGAGAAACACTTTTTGAAGATCTGCGCAACCAAAATAGAGATATCACCACAAGAAATATAACCCCATTCCTTCCGGCAGCTAATGATCAAATACATGTGCTTCCTTTGAAATGATAGATATGAGTCAAATACCATATTTACAATTGAAATACTGTGTTTACAGATGCGACACTGCCTTAATTGTAAATGCTTTTAGAAGACTTTGTTGTCTTACTGTTTTCATACAAGCCCCCAGAGCTGAAGCCAAACCACAATCTTCTCAAGTTCCTGTTAAGTGCCATCTGAGACATGTTGTGTTCTTTAAGCGAGCGCCGTGACACAGAGGGAGAAGCATCTAAAATGGAGATTCTGTTCAGATGTTATAGCGAAACGAAAACATAGAAAGCTGCATATCTTTGATGAACGCATCTGCTGCAGGGCGTTATGAAATGCATCCATGTCGTTTTTAGAAGAACTGTGATTTGTCTGTGTTTAGGAAGAACCACAAAAAGTATCTTGTTTATGTCTGAATTTGACATAGATTGCACTAGTTTACCTAAACAATGTCTGGATTCAAATGATAGGCTACCTCTGTACTTAGATATGTTTGCAGAATTGTGGGAATGTGGTTTTTAGGTTGTTTAGAGGAGACTGGGAGGCCTGAATGTGTTTATCCCAACAATATTCAGAAAAGACGTGTTTTATAGAGTTCTTTTGTATTTTCCTTTCTTTCCAAGTTTCACATGATTACATAGTGAAGGGTAGGAGTAGTAGTGATAAAGTCTATAAACAGTGGAGCGGAGCAGCATGACCACCACAACCTGCTGGATACAATGGTGATACAGTTTGAGCCTTAACCATTAGGCTACTGGAACGACCCCCAAAAGGCAAACAAACTGGGAAGTTGGTGCTTATTGGTCTGTTGGTCCAAAACTGTTTGATAGAGCCATGAAAATTTGGACATTCATGGTCCCAAGAAACAAAACGGCTAACAGTTATGGCTTTTAGTTAATGGCATCAACAACCAGAGGATGACTTTATACCAGACAATCATGTTCCGTATGTATCTGTGAGTCTGGAGCAATGTGCATGCACCATCACCCATAGGTTTCTGCAGAGTGCTTTATGAGGCTCATTGTGGGCGGTTCACTCGTCGCCATCTTGCCCATGCCAAACTCCTCCTACTTCCTGGTCCATGGGCAGCAGTGTCATTGGTTACAACACTGATACCCCCACAGCCCCAGGCCGCCATCGTAAAGGAGAACTGGTTCGCAATTGACCTACGTGGTTAAATTGATAATAAAAATATTTTTAAAAAACATCCAAAAAATGGAAGCCAGCCTCAAGTGGCCACCCTGTGAACTGCAGGTTTTTCTACTTCCGTATAAGACTCATCCGTCAGCCCCGAAAGGTTACCGCTTGGTCTGGAGATCAACTTCCTCCATTGCTCCTATTTTGGTTTGAAAATTGACCTTGACCATCTGGTGTAATTGCTGTATTGATGCCTCAACATTTCAACTCGTGCCACCATCAGATCAAAAGTTTTATTCCTCCATCACTTCAGTCAGTGGTGCCGTGATTCATGCTATTTGACAAATGTTGGCATACAAACATCAATAACATGACGTCTGCTGTCACAGGCGTAGTCTCTTGTTGATTTCAGAGTTGATGCCATTTCTTTTCAAAGGATTCTTGTCTATACTCTGCCTAGCTACAATTGAAGTCAGATTCGTCCCAGTTTACAGCAAACGCAGCTGATTCTGGTGTGTCATGTCTCAGTTGATTCTTTCCCAGTGCCCATGGGAAAGTCATCCCAGTTTGTTTGGTGAGAAAACAAGACCCACAAGTTTGAATACACTGATTATAACCAGGCCTTAGAGAAGAGACCTAACAGACTATAATATGAGCAAAAGCTATTAAAACCAAACATCATCAGTCGACTAATTGCTCTGGAAATATGTCCATTGCTGTGTTTTGGTTTGGTTTATGACATAATAAAAAAATGACAAAGCACATATATCAGATCCCAGCCACTGTCATTTACCACGTTTTATCGTATTCTACACTCTGGCGTGCACCATAAAATGTTCTCGGGTTCAAAAATAGGTTTTGACTTTGTTCTCCGAAATCAAAGTCTCTGCGTGACGCAACATCCAACAATAACAGAGCACAGAGCCACATAAAGCAGCGCGTAGCTGTCGGAAGAAGCGGCCGGAGTCCTGCGACTGACAAATATTGATGCAGGCTTTCATCTGTGTTTAAGAGGAAGAGGGACCGCGGGGATGAACTTACGTAGGCCAAAGCCTTCGCCGTCAATTTGGAAACCAGAGCAGGAGAGGTGTCACCAGTGCCACAGGTTCCTAGAAAGAGATATGACGCAGATGTGTGTTGGTCCGCAGGGGTTTTATTTCATTTCTTTTAAATGTTTCTGGAGTCATATAAGTAAATGCACGTGTGCGTGTACTGTACGCAGACGTACCAACAGGCCGACAGCAGGAGAGACGATCCAGTGTGGTTCTTTGATCAGAGCCAGCTGAACCAAGAGGAAAGAAAACACATGGTCTCACCATCCGATTCTTCCCTTGTTCCCCTTGTCCTCCCTGTCTCTTCACCTCTCTGGTTTTCATCTCCCTCTCTTTTTTTTATCATTCATCTGGTTCTGTGTCTGAGGAGAGTCAGATGTTTGAGAGGGACGGAGAGTAAAAGAGGTAAAGGACTATAATCACAAGCTCCTGCGGCTAATCATCAGTGGGGGATTTGAGCCCTCGTGCGCCGTCTGTTGTTGTGTGTGCGGCGCACACCTTTGTGTGCGTGTATGTTTGGTTGTTTAGCCGGCTTAACTAAGCATTGTTCTTGTTTCTGCAAATGGCATGTTATTGCATTCTTCGCCGTTACAGAGATAATGACAGACTAATCACAAACACACACACACACATGTCCAAACACACGTGTATAACCAGTCTGCAGCCAGACACATGCACAAAAACACACTCCAACACACATCTGGTTTCCAGAAAGTCTTTTCAATATGGCCGCCATTAAGTTGTCTGCCTATTTGTCAGTATGTTGTTTGTGTCTGTGAATCAGCTGAGGTACCTCACTTTCTAAATGTGGAGCCTTAACAAGAGTGATGAAAGACAGCGGCCTCCACTTCGTCTTTTCACCCATTCACCTTTCTGTCGTTTTACATTTGTAATTGTTCTGTTCAGCTGCAGCTGCAGCTGCTTCGGACTTCCCTCCATAGCTTGCGATGCAGCTCAGTTATCAGCCGTACGCCTCCAAACTGTGTGAATCGTGACATCAGGTGTTACATCTCAATAATCTGGTCGACAGATTTGAGATTTGGAACGAGAAAAATTGAATCTAAAATAAGTTAATCAGCTCTGGTTGAGATAAAAATGTGAGGGCAGCAATAAAACTATCAATTGCCAATATGGTATGTATTGTCCAATACAGCATATATGATATATCAGTATAATAGCTTTATATTGTGCAAGGTCATGGAGAAGATATAAGACCTAACTGATTTGCCCCAGATTAGTAAAATGTGATATGTACACCCCTTGTCCCCTGATACTGGTCTTTTGGGACTATATAACATTAGCTTAGCATTAGTGTTGTAAAGATTTGACTTGTGCTGTCAGGATGAACAAGTTACCAATTAATTAATTCATCGCATTCATGTAGCGCTTTTCAAGACACCCAAAGTACTTTACAGAAGGGAGTACTTACTCAACCATCACCAATGTGTATAACCCACCTGGGCAGCCATTTTGTTCCATAACCACACACCAGTTCGAGGTGGAGAGGGAGGAAATGATTTGATTATTACAAGTGAGGGATGATGAGGTGGCCAGAATTCAGCCCTGACACTGGGGACCGTTCCCGAAATTTTGCGAATGATGTCGTGGGAACTTCTACGACCACAGAAAGTCAGGACCTCGGTTTAGTGTCTCATTGGGAGGATGGCACCTGAAACTGTTTGGTGTTTCTGTCCCCTGCCTCGTCCAGAGGACCGGTACTCCCTCTGGACAACAACACCACTTCCGGCAGTGACCACAACAGGACTCTAACTAGCAATCTTCTGGTCCTAAGACCCAAATGCTAACCATATAGCCACACCATTAATCCAGATAGAGTCACAGACCTGTTTTTTCTGTTCTTTAACAGTCCTTATACAATTTAAACTCTTTTTGGATTTAAGTTATGTGTCTTTATTCACGTTTTATGTAAAGCTAGGGGATTGTTGTATCTTTGAGGTTGCACCAACAAAATTCTTTACTGGGTCTGAACATGTACAGAGGTACATGATTCCCTCTTGCTTCAAGCTCTCCCAGGTTTGCTTCTGTTCCAGCCAATGGCTCTAAGTCTACCTTCAATCAGATAAAGGGTTATTGCACCAAAAATGTTGTGTAGTGTACCTTGAAAGACATAGTTTACCTTGAAAAGACAAAGTTAGATAAGTGAACAGTTTTGAAACTAGCCAACATTCTAGCCATGTTCTTACAGAAGGTAAAGGTACGTAAGTTCAAACTTAGGTTCCTGTAACCTGATATCTGTTATTATCCACTTGTGCCTTGAAGCAAACTGTGATGGATGTTCACAAAGGACAATTTATGCTCCAAGTTTGCTACTCACCTTCGGTTTGTCTCCGTAAACCTGTCCGGTCATTATCACAGAGTTCCAGGTTCAGCTCTATATGTAGATATCCAGGTGTCTGTGTGTTATAGTGGTGTCTTGAATTCTTCGTGGACTATTTTTTTTTTGCCAAAGCTCCAAACACTTTCTGCTTTTTTCCGAGGCTTACATTTGACATCCCCTACATGTGTGTGCACGTTGATCCTCCTCACACTGCAGTGTGGAGCAGCAGGAGTTGACGAAGACCAGAAATCCTCAAAGGGTCTGTGCAACACAGTGTATGTTGTGTTGTACTTGTGTGTCCATTATGGGGATGCTGTGTGTTGTGCTTCAAAATGCACCGTCAGCAAAGCTCAACATAACTTGGAGTGCAAACAGAGTGTCCGTGTCTGGTCTTGTCCTAGACTGCATTCAGATGTTAGAGCTGCCGATTAATTTTGGTTTTGCTGCGAATAAAAAGTCTCTTGTGCACCAGCTGTGTCCTTGTAGCCCAGTTATGGCTTCAAGAACAGTATGTCTGACGTTAACCATACCAATGCCAAATGGAAACACTGTCCAGACCCTTAGAGACCCAGTGTTCACAAAGATATATTGGTAAGACTGGTAAACTGAAAGCCCAGACAATGTCCCTTTGTAGATTCTATACCTCTGGCAAAGCAGATAGTATATTACAATGTTAAAGATAGAGAGTAGGGTTTAGTGTCACCAAGAGGTGAAGTTGCATGGTGCAGCTGAATAGCTCTGAATTTACCGTCTTCTCCCAAGCCCAAGTGGTTTCTCTCATCCACAGCATTTCATTGTAATGTCCAGAACTTGAAACTTGATGGTAGCTAAATATTGGACTTGCGAGTAAAAGCTCGCTATGATTTCATTCACTGGTACAGTCTAACTTCTTGTGAATGCTCATATTTGCTCTCTTGACATATGTCAGTAAAGAAGATTGATATCAGGATCATATCTATCACTGAAAATACTCAGCTCACGCCAACAGGTGGTGATCTGCACTATCAACAATTACTGGAAGGAGCGCAACTCGCAGCGCCCAAACAGAACGAAATCCAGCGGCTCTATAAAACTCATACTATTTATATTGTCTGCTTTATTGTCAGGAGTTTGCAATTGTTGCCAGAACAGACTGCCTTTCTGAAATGCAACCAAAAGTTAATTTTTATGCTTTTTTCATTCATGAGAAGATCTAATAATTTGTCAAGTTGTCATTGTTTGTTAGTCATTGTGCTGTGACCCACTTCAGATCAAATTGGGACATATGTGGCCCCTGAACTAAACAGAATTTGACACCCCTTTAATAGAGGGAGTCCAAATACAGGGGATACAGAAAGACAATTTTGTAAACAAACATTTTACAGCCAACAATCTTCTTGTATTGTGAGTCTGTTGCATTGCTTATCTTTGCAAATGTGTCGTCGATCATGGAACGTATCATCTCACGTCTGACATCATCTGTGAGGCTGCAGCGATGAGTCGAAACACAGATCGCTGCGAACAATTAATCTGCTCTCTCAGCGAATAACAAAGTCCCAATGAAGCAACTCCAACCAAGCGCCGTCACAGATGTTCAGGGATATTCGCATGCCAATTATTACTGAATACGTTTTGATAACACACTTGTAGCCGTGTCAGTAAATCATAGGCTGGCAGGTCTGTGAAAGACAGGCTTACAAGCCAAGAGTGTCGGCAACAGGCTGGCAGACAGACAGACAGACAGATGGACAAACTGAAAGAATGGGCAACAACTACATCTGGCGCTCAGGCTCCGGCACCACGCCAGCCGCTTGTGTGCATGTGCGAGGTGCGAGGCAGATGGAGGGTTTACGTAAGCCTCAGAAATACGTGTGAAAAGGAGCAGCACCAGTAGAGGCTTGCCCTCGTCTCCCCGCCATCTACCATTTCTAACCTCCCGTTCTCTCACCTTTTCACTTGTGCCACTCGTCTCTTTCCTTTCGCCCATTCCCAGCGTAGTCATTTGTCTTCCCTTTTCGTGAGGTTTTTTGCGTGTCTGTATGTGTGTTTGAGGAAAACTGACATGTGTGCAGGGCATATGCTCAGCACACTACACAGTGTGGTTGCATATGTAGAATTCCAAAATGTCTATTTCATGGACACACGCATCCTGTATCTCTCACTCTTGGAATTAGTCAGTGTCAAGTGATGCAAGCTGTGTTGCTCGTGTCAGGGATCACGTGATTCCACCGAGCCTCTGCAACAAGAGAAGGTCAGCGAAAGAGTGAGAGGGGCTCTAGGTATTTTTGATTTGGTATTTATTCCTTGAGTTTGTTTACATGGCAGCTTGATGAGAGAATCTGTTGGGAGGGGGGAATCAAACTTGTAATCATAGTCTGGAACCTTTGTTGCGTTTGGCCTTCAGTCCATGTGCCACCAGGATTTCTAAGTACTGAAAACTCTGTTCTCACTAAGTGCGGGTATACCATAGACTACATATATATATATATATATATATATATATACACACTGTAGTTTCTAGCATGATTGTTATGTTTTCTCAAATCAGAGCACATCTATGCAAACACCAGATCACAAAGGTGATCACAAATCAAATTCGTATTAAATAGATTCAGTCAATCAGGAACACAGGACTACTTGTACTGTTGTAAAACAGAAAAAAAGTTCTGTTTTCACTCTTATTTGATGTATCCATGTTTACAAGTATCTTTCTGAACGTGGTTGTGGGAAAATGATTGTAAGCGCTGAGTGATGATTACGTGTTGTCATGTGTGTGTGGCCTCCGGTG
>JAFBJT010111874.1:23745-47085 GCA_016785325.1 Chascanopsetta lugubris
TGTATCCATGTTTACAAGCATCTTTCTGAACGTGGTTGTGGGAAAATGATTGTAAGTGCTGAGTGATGATTACGTGTTGTCGTGTGTGTGTGGCCTCAGGTGAACAAACACGCAACATCAAACAGCGATGTTCATGTTCAGGAGGCGGATTTCAAACCATAGCAAAGGAAAGTCCCCCTCATTTTCACGTTCGTCAGCTCAGCAATTACTCAGTTTGCCTCCAGGTGCTGGGGAGGAAATGTATGCGGAAATGAATTGTGGGTGCATCGCTGTCTGCACCTGAAACACAGAGGAGTGAAAGGGGCAATGTGTAAAATTTAGGATTAAGAGAAGTGTAATTGTTAGTGTGTTGGATCTGAATATATACAAGTCATTGTTTTTATTACCCTAGAATGAGTTCTTTATATTTACATCAGGTGGAGGTTCTCTTCACAAAGCCGACCGTGTTCTACCTCAGTGATTTTACTGGTTATTCCATTTCTAAGGTACTAAAAGGCTTAAGGCTAAGTTAAGTGTGATCACATGCAATTTCACCACAAGATGTCACTACATCTCACACACGGCACCTTTAAAAGTGTATTAGGGATACAATAGGGATTAGAACAGTACATAGAACAGCACTGGGTGGCAGTTTCAGTTGAGTGCCCTGGGGATATGGGTGCTTAATGAGGCTCGTGGTGGGCAGTTCACCTGTTGCCCTCTTGCTTAATGCCTGACCCCTCCCACTTCCTGGTTCATCCAAGAATGGGCAAAGAGGCGGAGCACAGGTGGCGCTGCAGTGGGCCCATGGTGCTATCGTAGCATCCACGCAACGCGCCAGGCCGGTTCGGGTGTCACTCAAGAGGCCACGCCCCTTAATTATTCATTCACCTCTGAAGCTGATCATTTTAACATGGGAGTCTATGGGAGCTGACTGACTTTTGGAGCCAGCCTCAAGTGGCCGCCCTGTGAACTGCAAGATTTTCCACATCCATATTGGCCTTATCTGTCAGCGTCGCTGTCACATTAAGTTTCACCTGCTCTCTCTCTCTCTCTCTCTCTCTCTCTCTCTCTCTCTCTCTCTCTCCTGTGTCTCGTCCAAGTGTAACGATATAATTGATGCCCACTTGCGCATATGTTCTTGATTCTACTTTGGCAAGCCCCGCCCCCTCCCTCTCTTATTACTGTCTAGACCCTGCAAACAGTTTTCTGTATCGCCAAGACAATTGTTAATACAAGGCTCCTGGGCCTCTGATCCTCTCCAAGCCTCTTAGTGCCGTCAGTGTATTCCCACACGGACGTCTCCCCTCAGTGGCGTCCTTCAGTCAGTCACAGACGAAGCCATAAAAGTAAATCAGAAAAAGCTTTGGGTTGTTGCGCGGCCAAAAACCAAGAATCCTTCCTGCTCCTCTCTCGCCTCGGCGCAACCGAACAATCGTGTGTCACTGTTGAAAAATGTGTGAACTGTGTCTGTGGTGTAAACAATGAAACTGGGAGTGAATATTAATTGTCTTGCTCTCTGGTTTGAGGTAGGGCTTTTTAAAACGGATCTCCCCGACAGTGTAGCAGCAGCAGTCAGGTGGCAGCTGCAGAGGATGAAGGATTTATAATAATTATACAATAATACTATATAAATATACAAATATGCAGATTCTTGAGGAATTAAGTATAAACATGCTGAATGTCATGCTGGTTGATGCAAAGCCTGAAAAAGATGTTTTTTTTATGTTTATTTCCCCATTTACTTAAACATTAAAGGTACAATGTTTAAGATCGAGTTGAAATGATCTCCATTTCTTTCAGCAAAATTCAATTCTTACTCATATTATATAAACTATTATACTAATGTTTTTCAACAAACGTTCAAATTGACCTGTATACATACATACATACATACGTATGTGTGTGTGTGTGTGTGTGTGTGCGCGCGTGTGTGTACATCTATCTATGCACTGAAGGCCACCATCGCTTATCCTTAGTCACTGTACTGGTCAGGTGAGGTGTTTTCAGCTGCAACGTGCCACTCCACCACTAGGAGTCTCTCACTCCCCCCTCGCGTCACGCCTCAGATCGTCCCCGCGCTCGTCTCATTAGCGTCCCTCTCGTCTGGTTGCAGCCAATCTGATCGATGTCCTGAAGGTGCTGGAGCTGTCGGAGGACATGGAGGGAGTGTCTCTGGAGGCCGGGCTCTGCACCAGCAGGACGGACCGGGAGGAGACGGACCTCTCCTTCAAGATCGACAAGAAGATCCAGCTGAGTGCACCCACCCAACAGCTCTTCCCTGGTATGGTTTAAAAACGCAATTCACAGCAGAGTTTTGTATCTTGTGAAGTCTGTGTGCAAATATGCTCGTGTGTACTTTCCCCTCAGATTCTCCTTTTCCTACAAACTTCTCCGTGATGACGACAATTCGAGCAGCCAAAGGCTCGCAGGTCTTCCTCCTCTCGCTGTACGACTCCCAGGTGTGTATGCTACGCGCTCACGCTCATGTGTGATGTACTTTAAAGGTGCGGCGTGTAACATTTGGTGACATCTGCTGGTGAAGTCGCGCATTGCATCCGTCACCTCACCCCTCCCTTTCAAGCCTTGCAGGAGAACCTAGCGTTGCCCTCCGTTGTAGTTGTAGCTCAAAAGGTGTTTAGTACGGCAACTCAGGGCTACTGTCAAAACATGTAAATATACATTGATGGGACCAATATCTTACACACTGCACCTTTAATGTCACCGCCAGAACAGGTTGACAGTCTCAGATGTTCCCCAAAAACACTGTGGTTTCCTCTCACTGTCCACCACTCTAGCTCCTGTTTTCACTCCTCCCTCACTGAAAAGCCTAGATTGCTCCGAGTGGCCAGCTGAGCCCGACCTCTTGTGATTGGCCGATGGCTGAGAAATGACTTGAAACAACTCAGCACATCCATTGAACGGCCAAACCACCCAACGAAGAACAGGAAACGAGAAAACTCTGTGCTTTTCCACAGCAAATACGTCTAATTACCCCGATTCAACGTGACCTCTGCATGGGGCCTAATTACTCCTCCGTGTAAGACACTGGTTTTGACGAAACGTGTTCCAGCTGTGTTAAAGTCTCACGCCAGCTTCCTGCTCTTCCTGCTCTCAGGGCACGCAGCAGGTAGGAGTGGAGGTCGGACGCTCGCCCGTCTTCCTGTACGAGGACCACGAGGGACGGCCCTCACCCGAGCTTTACCCCACCTTCAGGAAAATCAACCTGGCTGACGGAAAGTGGGTAACGGCACGCACAAGCACACACACACACACTCCTCCTACTTCCTGGTTCATCCAAAAAGAGGTGGAGCAAAGGTAGAGCAGGGGCGGGCCCACTGCTTCAGACAAAAACACTCATTTGTACCAGGCTTTAATCATGTTTCATTCACCTCTAAAGTTGGGCATTTTAACATGGGAGTCTATGGGGATGGAGTCACTGACTCACTTTTGGAGCCAGCCTCAAGTGGCCACCCTGTGAACTGCACGTTTTTCCTCTTCTGTATCGGAAATTATTTTTTCGGTAATTAGCTCAGTATAGTCAATATAGGCAATCCTGCTACAAAGCTAACATTCCCACAGTTGTGTAGCTTGCGGATGTTTAGTATGTCCGCTCTGGGCTACTGTTAAAACATGGCGGCCTCCATAGAGCGAACCTGCTCCTGATGTAAATATATATTAAAGGGCTCTTTTTGGCGTAATGTGAAAAGAACGCCGTTGTGATTGTGATAGCGTGATTATACATTTGTAAAAATGTCCGTTTTTGATTTTCATCTACGGATCCAAGTGACAAAAATTGTACTGAAATCTTACAAACTACACCTTTAAAGCAATTGAGACTTCACAGAAGGAATTACCGTTGAAATCTTCTTTGAAAGAACAGCATGCATTCCTTCATTAACACAGGTCCATTTAATGTCTCATGCAAAATCATTTTCATTTCACGAACAAAGGAATGAACCAAATAAATGGACTGAATTGAAACGACTCTCCCTCCAGGTGGCACCGAGTAGCGTACGGCGTGGAGGGCCGGTCGGTGACCCTCTACCTGGACTGCCACAAACTGGAGACACTGGACCTGCTCCGAGGTCACGACCCCCACGTCAGCACCGAGGGGGTCACCGTGTTCGGGACGCGGCTGCTGGACGAGGACGTGTTTGAAGTGAGGCGGCTGACGGAGCGTGTGTCGTTTGTATCCGTCTCGCTCTGTTGTGTCATTTGACGGCCAAGATTGATCAAGCCAGCCGACATGAAAGTCACGGCGCGGCTGCACATGTTCGGAGGGAAGGACCGGGCTCAAATCATTTGCGGCGTTTAAGTGAAAACTCATTTGGAAACTTGGCAGATGCCCCCCCCCAAAAAAAACAACCAAAAAACAAAACAAGGTCGAATAAGTTCCTTGTTTGTAGCCAGGAAACGTCTCCGCTTGTTCCTGCTTGTTTTAATTCATCCATCAAACGATGACAGAGGATTTCCCTCTTCACCGCCCTCTGGTGGGTTTGTGGCCGCACTGCACTTTTCTCACTGCTCTCAAACATCTGCGCCGCTGCAGCTGGAGAAAATTATTAAGGCATTCAGCAGATCAATGTAAATGCAAATATTTGAAATATAATAGACTATAGAAATAACTATATAGATATATGTAGATTGACACGGCCCGGTTTAAAGGTGCAGAGTGTAAGATTTGCTGACATCTAGAGGTGAAGTTGCATCACCCTCATGCTGAACCTGAACATGCAGGAGAACCTGTGGTGGACTTCAGTTATTAAAACTCAAAAGTGTGTCCACTCTGGGCTACTGTAAAAACATGGCGGCCCCCGTAGAGAGGACCCACTCCTCATGTGAATATACATTAATGGCCTCATTTAAGGTTAATGGGGAAAAAAATGAAACATCTCAGTGATTATAAATTCATGAAAATGTCAGCATGTACTTGTTTTGTTCTATTTTTAGAAGTGACAAAAATGGGCCAAATCTTGCACACTGCACCTTTAAAGTGTGGAAAATCTTCCCCTAATCTGTTGCCGTGTAAAAATCTTTTTTACGAGTTCTGTTTCTGCCGCGTCCTCGGCGCCGCGAGGTCATGTTGGCAGATTTGAAGCGTGACCTCTGACCTTTGCTTTCAGCGTCAGGTGGTCCATCTGGTTAACTGAGCAGCCCGTGTTTGGCGTAACCTTGTGTGTGTGTGTGTGTGTGTGTGTGTCTCCCTCTGTCACTTTGATCCGACTAAACGAACTCCTACGAACAAAGATAACGATAACACGCAGGACACATGTTTCTCGTATAATTAACAACACCTGTGGTCACGTGGCTCTTGACTGTGGTTTCCGCTGACCTCACCACTCCCTCTCTCGCTCTCCGCTGCCTCCTTGTTTGTGTTTGTGTCACCGTGACGACAGGGAGACATCCAGCAGCTGCTCATCGTCGACGACCCCGGCGCCGCCGAGACGTACTGCCGCGATTACATCCCAGACTGTGACGCACCTCTGCCCTACGACAGCATCTTAGCCGAGGCCGAGGAGGTGAGAGCGGAACCACACGGTCAGCATCTGTCTCGGTCTGGGCTTCTTTTACATAACGTTAACACTGGGAGGCATCTCAGGTGCGAGAGCCATAAATCCAGAAGTGTCATTGAAAAAAAAAAAAGAAAAAAAAACAGCGCCCGGGGTTTCATTTGTAAGAGGAAAACTATTACAGGTATGTACGGGCAGTTTAAAAGCCAGATAACAGCAGAACAGACGGATGGATCATTTGTTGAAGTCGTTACGTAAAAGGAATCCTCTGGGAAAGATAACTTACACGTGAGCTGCGAAGTCGTATATTTACCTCAACACCGCTTTAGCATTAGTACGTCTTCAATGTATTTACATATATTTAAGCTCGTTTAGATTGAATTTGTCACTGTTTAAAAGAGTTTCTGGGCGTTTTTAGGACAGTACTGTATATACTGTTCAGTGCAGCATGTAGGATTTAGTGACACCTACAATGATAAAAAACATATTTGTGTCTTTGAATATGATATGATATGATGAGGTAAGAAGAAGGACATTCTTTTGCCGGAGTAAAGTGTTAGTAAAAGTACAAATAAATAGGTAATATATACAAAATAACATGGAAATATATAATAAATAATTAATATATATAAATAATATATATATATAGTAACTCTGTTTTTTCTGTTTTATTATTATTATTTCAGAGGAGATTTAGATATTTCTCATATCTCACATTTCTCTTTTCTGCTTCTAGACTCTGTCCTAGAAGAGAATATATAAAATTATAATATTAATGTATCGATGATTGTTTCTTATCATTGCAACATGAGCACATAAGCAGCACAACATGCAGATAAAAATATATAGAAATAAGACAGAAACAATATATAATGTGATACATAAATAATGATTATTAATAATATAATACAATCATGTATTGCTGCATTTTATGGTCTTCATTTTACGAGAAAGTATCATTCCTCAGTGTCTAATGTTCCTTTTGTCTTGGCGTCGACCTTTTACATTTTATTCTTCATCGCGACCCAAACAGTTCCATCCTCCCACGCATATTTCATCTGTATCCTCAGCTCCTCCCCCTCTCTATTGGCTCCAGGTGGATTCCATACACCCACCAGGAAGTAAATCATATTGAAGCCTAACACGCTCCGACTGCCCACTGAAGCCCCGCCCCCCCAGTGCGTCTCTCCCCCCTCCCCCCCCCCCCCCCCCCCCGATGTAGTAACACTGGTTGGATGAATGTTTGACCCGCTCTCCTGTGCCAGCGTCTCTGCCAGCGCTTCTCTAAATCCTCCTCATGCCTTTTGATTTATCCTCTGGCTCACAGCTCCCAACACGCTCCTCCCCGTCTCCCCGATTTAGTTTTGTTGCTTCCAATTTTTTTTTTTTTTTTAATATCTCTGCCGCCTGATGAAGCTAATGGAAATGATGGGATGGAGGCAGAGATGAAGCTGTCATGCTGTAATTTGCGAGTGTGATGAAGAAGGAGAAGAAGGAGCCAAATGACAAAAGATTGAGCGGAGGCCAGCTGGAAGCGCACCTCTGCTCGATATTCATTTTCTACTTGGTGGAGCAGATCACTCACTCAGACAGGCTGGCAACGAGAAGGCTTCTCATCGCGCCCCTTTAACGCAGCTTCATCTCTGCCTCACTGCAATTTTATCTTTATAAACAAATAACTACTCTCACCGGCCACTTGAATAGGGACATTATTCTCCGGGCGGCACCTTTGAAATGTCTGTAAAGGCATCTCCTCCGTTAGTCTAAGAATTAGGCCTTCATTTGAACGTCTCCGCTGAGTCTTTGTGATGTCTCATATCCTTAAAATGGTCAATGTCAAAAAAGAATGTTGACGACGTGAGTAGTAAATAATAGCGGCAACGTACCAGCAAAGCTTTAAGTAGTTATTTACTTTCTGTTTATTGTTATTTCATCTATTTCGCTCATTTGTCCCTGTTGCTTGCAATAATCATCATCATCATAATAATAATAATAATAATAATAATAATATTCTGGCTTTTAAAAACCATACATTTAATTAGCATAACCTTTTGTAATATTCACTTTAAAAATATCCAATAAGCGACAGATGTATGGCTGAGGATTCTTTGTCGTTAATAATAAATAATATTACTTTCAGTGATCACACCAACACTCCATCAGTCATCCAAGCTTACGAGGCTCGAAGTGGGCTGGGGGTGGGCCCTTGGTGCTGCCACAGCATCCACAGAACATGCCAGGTATTGGCCCAGGTGTCACTCAAGAGGCCACGCCCCTTAATTATGCTCAGTTCCATACCTCGATAAACATAAAACAATATTTTATGACATAAAAAACGTGACCGATTGAGACCAAAACCTTCATTTGTACCACCTGACCAATTTTAACGTCTGTGGGGATTGACTCACTCTTGCAGACGGCCTCAAGTGGCCACCCTGTGAACTGCAAGTGTTTCCACTTCCGCACAGGCCTCGTCCCTCAGCCCCCCGAGGGGGTTGCCGCCTGGGTTGCGTACCTAATAAAGCGGCCAGACAAACACGGTGATGTCATGTCGTCTTTCCCCTCGTTACGACCCCCAGGTGGAGCGAGCGCCCAAGAAGCACGTGGTGGAGGAGTTTGAGGAGTTCGACTACAGCGACCTCTACGACAACGTGGCCGCCTCCACGGTGGCGGTGGGTCCCAACATCACCGAGTACGAGGTGAGGCGGCAGCAAGCCGGGCAGCATCATATCATCGGTTTTCTTTTTTTGGGGGGGGGGGGGGGGGGGGGGGGGGGGTGTTTGGGAGTATTCAAATCCATCGATCCGTCTTTTCCATCATTGGTTTCATCGGGGCAGATCGTGGAGTACGAGGACTACGACAACGGAACAGATTACTACCACGAGTACGAGGAAGAGTTCGACGAGCGCTACGGACCGGCTCAGACCGACGGGGAGTTATCCGTCAACACAGAGGTAAACAATCGTCACGTCACAGGAAGTCATCCAGTTTTCCATATAAGGACATGAATATATATATATGTATATATTCTTATATATATTCTTATACATCTACATCAATGCTGTGCATGTGTCTTCTTATTAGAATCTGCCAGAGAAAGGACAGAAAGGAGAGCCAGGTCTTCTGGGACTGGTGAGGAAAACACACTCAAGAGGAGTTGGAATCACACATGAACATGATATCGCAATAGCGTCGTGTTAAACTTAATAATAATGAAGTGGACTCAAATGCAAATAAACGTCCTGTGGTGATTATTGTGGTGTAGCGGTACTTCAAAATAAAAGCGGTGACAGCTCTCAGTGACAGGTGACGTGACAGTGAGGAAATAGGATATACTGTATTTTAAAGATTTGAATTTCAGTATGTAGGATTTAGTGACATATTCCCTTCCATGTACTGTTCCATAGGAGAACTTGTGGCAGTCACAGAGTGAAAATACAATTTGTCCATCCCTAACTCCTCCTACTTCCTGTTTCATCCAAAAATGGGCAAAGGGGGTGGAGCACTGGTAGAGTTGGGGTGGGAAGCTGTCACAGCTTCCACGGAACGTGTCACTCAAGAGGCCACGCCCCTTAACTATGCACAATTTCAAACCTTGATAGAATGAAAACAAGGGTTAAAAAAATCCCCTCCCATACAATTGTGATGGAAACAAATGTGACTGATTGAGACCAACAACTTAGTTTGTCTTTGAATATGTTTAATTCACCTCCAAAGTTGATCATTTTAACATGGGAGTCTATGGGGATTGACTCACTTTTGGAGCCAGCCTCAAGTGGCCATCCTGTGAACTGCAAATTTGTTCACTTCTTCATTGGCCCCTTCAAGTCAGCCATGGAGGTCGACAGTTGGTGGAAGCCCTCAGTTTACATTAAAATTCTCTCATAAAAACACCTTTATAATTCGTTTATATTCCTATTATATTACTTTTTTTTTACTCTATTGTATATTTAATCGAAATCTTTCACTCTGAACCTTTAATATGACCATGTATACTGTTCAAAACCTCACTTATTCATTGATTTTTGTGACATTCCCGACACAGGGAACACAGATAGTCGGACCTTACGGGCCTCCAGGACCCGAGGTAAGCTGCAACCGTTTAACAACATCATATAAAAAAAAAAAAAATAGGTAAAGTCATTGATCATCATCACTCATTTAGCTTTGCGTGACTGTCCGCAGGGAGAGGCAGGGACTCCTGGAATCACAGGACCAGTGGGACCTCGAGGAGAGGCCGGGGAGCTGGTGAGGACCCGGCTCTCTCTGTTTCTCATTTGGACTCCACCACATGTTTGTGTGTAAATACCTGCTGTGTGTAACTGCCCCCCCTGTCTCTGCTCTCAGGGCCCACCGGGCCGGCCAGGCCTGAACGGAGCGGATGGGATTCCCGGCCCCCCAGGAAACATCATGCTCATCCCGGTAAACGTGGAGCTCCTCATACACATATATACACCGAGTGCTGCCCTTGGCCTTTCAGGCTGCAGTCATATCGCTGTGGCAGTTATTTGCTCCTTGTAACCTTGTTGCGCAGCCTCGGGGGTAAAATGGGGGGTTCTGGAATTTGGGGCCGGAGGAACCGGCTGGTCTTAGGATTGTTACACAAATGGAGGATTTCTTTGTTTTTGCAAATGTCCTCTTTTTTCTCTTTAGCCACAAATCAATGATTTTGTGTTGTCCACTAAATTTTATTCTCAAGTATGTAGAAAAATATATTTATTTGGCTTTTTTTACTTGTCAACTTCATATCCTTTGTGTGTATATATACATAATTATGTATATGTGTGTGTATATATATATATATATGTATATACATATATATATATATATACACATGTACTGTATATATATGTGTATATATGTATATCATTATACTAATGCAATATGATAATCTAATGCACAATATATTAATTATGTTATATATAATGCATATTCATATTAGTTTGTTACATAATTAACAAGATAGATATATATAGTATAGTAATATATATAATAATCTAGATCATATAATAATACGCACGCGTGTGTTAACTCTCCACTTACTATTGAGATCTTCGACTTTCCTCTAATTCATTTGAAAGACTTTGATTGCAGCGCTATTGATTGACCACTAGATGGAGTATTGAGTTTGACTGAAAACATTGTTTATGCCTCTCTGTGAATAAGTCTGTCTTTCTTTGTGTGTATGTACGCGTGCCTGTGCCTATGTGCGCGCACGCGTGTGTGTGTGTGTGTGTGTGTGTGTAGTTCCAGTCAGGTGGTGATCCAAAGACGGGCGCTGTGGTTTCGGCCCAGGAGGCGCAGGCCCAGGCCATCCTGCAGCAGACCAAGGTCCAGCCTCCGCTCCTCCTGAAATATGACCGTCACATCTGAAACACATGTACAGAGCTAATGTAGAACTCATGCAGCTCGTGTGCCACTGTCTCACTGTCTTTCCTCCCTCCTCCTCCTCCTCCTCCTCTTTCTCCCGTAGCTGGCCATGAAGGGACCACCGGGACCACTCGGGCTCAGGGGAAGACCGGGACCACTGGTGCGTGACATCATCGCGATGACTCCTGTCCCATTTGTGCTTATGTTCACTCCCGAATCGGACCACGGTGAAGTTCGAGTGAAGGGTGAATGATGTGATGGAGATTGAACGGCCTTGTCACTTCTCATTGGAAATTCTGATGAGCATGTGAGGTCATTTGCATAGTGGTCCAGCAGTGGAGGAATTCTGTTACATATTCACACAGATTACGTGTCAGGATGGATTTGTTCAGGTTTGATATTTGGAAGGAGTGACAGCCACAGAGAGAGAGAGAGAGAGAGAGAGAGACAGAGGAGTGAAGGCTGCAACACTATCTGAGCATCAGAATAAGAAGTATCAGTTTGCCCTCGTACTTAGTGGAACAATGTATCATTGGGGTGTCAAACATGTGGCCCGCGGGCCCCCGAAAGCGGCTGGTCAGAGGGTCCGATGATTTTGCCCAGTGTAAGAACGGGGAGAGTTGGTTTGTTGACCTGCGCTTACTATGCCGGGACACTAGGGGGAGCCAGAGCCACCTGGAATTGGTGAGTTAGCGAGTAGAAGATACCAGGACATTGAAATAGAATATTTTTTTATTTTATAATATTTTTTTTGTTCAAAAACATTGATTTTAGAAAAAGATATATAGTGTTCAAACGTATACTTACATGCATGTACAGACAATAGAGACGATGTCAGACTTTAGAACTCAACCATGTGAATGTTCTTTGCAGGGTGGACCCGGTCCAGCTGGTCTGAAGGGGGCCAATGGAGATATGGGGCCACCGGTGAGTGTTCTGATGCTCTTATCACCTGCAGTACTCCAGAGCTCCACTAGTATTACATTCACGTGACCGGGCTCACTCTTCAGTTTCATTTGACGGTTGTCATCGATCACGACTATTTTATACGCGACTGTTATCATCACCGCCATGGTGCAACCGCATGGATGCATCGTTACGTCAACAACAACAACAACAATAACAAAGAACGTCACATCAGCGAGACCACTGGTTACGGAAGCAGGAGGTCATTCAGAGATGGAAGCAATCACAATTGATTGATTGATTAGTTCCCAAACACATGGATGTATTGATTGAACAGGATACCGTGTCGATCCCATGGCCCCGTTCAAGTCTATGGAAGTTGCTCACTTGGCGCCTACGCCAAAAAAAGAGTTCTGGGTTATACGAGCTATAGAGCATGTGCCATAGTGTCGCTCCCATGATGCATCGGGGCAATACAAACAAAAACGTATTGAAAATATAGAATATAAAGACCAATTATCACTCACTCATCATGTCCTGCAAAGAGTTTGACAGGCGTCTAAATGACTCTCGTGGTCTGTGGGATCAAATGCATTTTTGAGCCGGATAGGGATTTTATGTTGCAGTACCACGAGTGGCCACTGGGAAACGTTTGCTGCAACTCTGAGGGCAGGTGCTGTATCCTGTACTATCGATACATTCATAATGAAGAGCCACATGGATTCCAATATGGCTGCTCTCACTCATGTCACATGGCCATGTATTAGATCTACTATCTGATCCGATACCACAACAACAACAACAACAACAACAACAACAACAAGTCTGATCTTGAAGTAGAAATGTATGTTCAGATTCATTTATCAGATTCATCAGATTTGAAAAACATCACATGAATGGAAAAAATGTGATTCATTTCAACCTCGTTTCCCTTTGCACCTTTTCTCTACAGGGCCCCCCAGGAATGCCGGGTATCCCCGGTCAGAACGGGCGACTGGGGAAAAGGGTAATTTATATTTTTTATTGACCTTCATCTCGTTCCACGTACAGCTGGTCGCGTATAATCTCTCAGTAAGATTCTCATCTCTGTTGTTGCGTCTCTCAGGGTCGATCGGGTTCAGACGGAGGCCGCGGTGCCATCGGAGAAACCGGAGCAAAGGTGAGAACAAGCTGATGCTCACTCACTCGCCGACCCCTCCGTCCTTTAACGCCTTTACCCACGTTTGTGTTTATTCCAATGACAGGGCGATCGAGGGTTCGATGGTTTGCCTGGTCTCCCTGGAAACAAGGGACATAAAGTAGGTTCGGTCCAAATGAATTGATAAACATTGTTTTTGGGGATGATTCATTTAAACTGACCTCCGTGTGTGTATGTGTGTGTGTGTGTGTGTGTGTGTGTGTGTTATTTTAGGGGGACAGAGGAAAACCAGGTCTACTGGGTCCTGGAGGAAATCCAGGAGAAAAGGTGACGGTCCATTTAGGACCTTTTTATCTTTATATGTTTACGTTCTGAGTTTTGTGTGTGTGTGTGTGTTGATGCTAACCGCTGAGTTTCTGGCAGGGCTCCGAGGGGCCAGCGGGGCCGAGAGGACAACCAGGAGATGCTGTGAGTGACACCTACAACACATTACAATAGAGAAGCAGCTGTTTCACAAGTCGAAGGAAACGACCGTACGGGAGTTGTCGCTGTGATAAGACGAGAACTGACAACATCTTCGTTTGACCGATGAAGAAAAACACTCGTGTTACTGTTTCGAAATTGTCTGATCATGTTTGAAGCGCAGACTGTAAATAAATATGGTTTCTGCGGAGTGATTATGAGGCCAGTAGTGGGCGGTTCCATCGTCGGCCATCTTGCCTAATAATGCCTAGCTCCTCCTACTTCCTGGTTCATCCAAAAAAAGATAGGCGGAGCACAGGTGGATTTGTGATGTTGCGGCATCCACAGAAGGTCGGCCCAGGTGTCACTCAAGAGGCCACGCCCCTTAATTTCACACCGTGATATACTAAAAAATAAGTGAGTTAGAAAGAAATTCACCCTCGTGCAGTTGTCATAGTAACACGTGTGACTGATTGAGACTAAAACCGAAGTTTGTACCAGACTTTAAAAAATGTTTCATTCACCTTTACAGTTGAACCCCAGTGGGATTGACTCACTTTTGGACGCAGCCTCAAGTGGCCACTCTGTGAACTGCAGGTTTTTCATATGGGACACACTCGTCATATCGACACGTGGATAAATGAAGTCGAAAGTAAAAATACATCAAGTATAGAACAAAGAGTCCGTTTGTCCAAATAACATGGAAAGATCGAAATATCCAAAGGTGCTTAAAAACAGCTGAGGGGTAAAAAAAAAAAATGTTGTGCTTGTGTAACAAGTGTTCAGCTTCATCCTGGAGGCAGACGTCTGAACATGACCTCATACTTCAACTGTCATGTGTGTTCCAGGGCTCCAGAGGCCTGAATGGCCCCAGAGGTCGTCCTGGTCCCCCGGGCCAAGCTGTGAGTCTGAACCCTACACACACACACACACACACACACACACACACACACAGACATAAATCCCAGCACTTGGCAGCTGTAAGAGATACTTGCGGTGACACTGCTACTTTCACCCTTCTGTTCATTCATGTGGTGAAAATGAGGAAAGTCTTCACATCGTGACGTTGAATCCGGTGGTCGTGTCAGGATGAGATGATCCCACATGATAATCATCTTCACAGTGTTACTGGAGTTTACGCAAGATTATGACTCAGCTGTCTCTCTCTCTCCCTCTCTCTCTCTCTCTCTCTCTCTCTCTCTCTCTCTCTCTCTCCCTCTCTCTCTCTCTCTCTCTCTCTCTCTCTCTCTCTCTCTCCCTCTCTCTCTCTCTCTCTCACACTTCCAAACACCCCAAGCAGATTCTTTCTCGTGTGGGTAATTTACAGGTTCGCACTTGTTAGCATCAGTTAACACTCGGAGGAATTGTTTAAAATTGCATTTTGAAGCATACATGCGGTTTGTTCATTATGCTTCAGGAAGGAGGAGGAGGTGGTGGTGGTGATGGTAGTGGTGGTCGGGCGGTTGCTCATTTTGTTGTGTTTTTAATGGATTTCGAAGGAAGTTGAAGCCTCGAGGGAAATTGTTTTTGTTGCAGCAAACAGCAAACCCTCCTCATATCTGGAAAACAGCGTTCCAAAAATAGTGGATTCATGTGGGTTAA
This sequence comes from Chascanopsetta lugubris, assembly GCA_016785325.1. Classification (NCBI taxonomy): domain Eukaryota; kingdom Metazoa; phylum Chordata; class Actinopteri; order Pleuronectiformes; family Bothidae; genus Chascanopsetta; species Chascanopsetta lugubris. The sequence goes on from JAFBJT010111874.1 coordinate 38,716, forward strand.
AAAAAATCCTGAAATAATCCTATAATGCAGTGGCGGGCAGTTATTTTGGGCAAATACTTTGTCATATCCAGAGCCGTTGTTATCGTTCAATGGAATTATTGAAAACAACTTGTGTGCTATTTATTTATGTGACCTATGGAAGACTTCAGTTGTCATTAGAGCTCAACAGATGCTTTGTATGTCCACTCTGGGCTACTGTAAAAACATGGCGGCCCCCGTAGAGAGGACCAGTAAATATACATTCATGTGCTCATTTACAGGTTAATGGTGAAAAAACAACAACTTCTAAGTGATTAAAAACTCATGAAAATGTCAGTTTGTCTTTGTTTTGTAATTGTTTTGAAAGTTTAAAAAAAGATTGAAATCCTACGCACTGCACCTTTAACATGCTGCATAAAGATTTTGAAAAAAGAATATTTAAAAAGTAGCGGGCTTTGTTTTGTTGACAATACCAGGCCCTTTGAATAAATACAAACAGAGAGATACAGAAAAACACTCAAATTGGACGAATATCGAATGGGGGTGGTTTTTCTAAAGTGGGACTCTTATTTTGAAGGCTAAGAAAGCGAGGGGAGGCGCAGTGAACCTGACGCAGCTCAGCTTGATCTAGTTCCATTTTTCGCATGTAAACATCAAGCATGAGAGAATCGCGCACACAGGAAACGGACGCATTTCAAAATAAAAGCACATTTAGGCTCATTTTGTCCAGCTTCATGTATAAAACAGCGCGGCTCGTACCGGACTCCTCGGGCCACACTGATCAACGGACGGGGCCATGAAATGCCCAGGTCTGCTATAAAGAGTTGGCAGCTTCGCACTCCCATACATCGTCTTCATGGCTTCTCTCATGAAAAGCTCCTTTGATTTCCTCCATGTTTTAACACGGAGGCGGTCCGAGTGCGCCCAAGGACACGGAGTGAAATATATAACGGCTTCGATTAACTGCCGTCTCTCTCGCTCTCTCCTCACAGGGCATTCGGGGAATTGATGGCGTTCAAGGCTCGAAGGGAAACATCGTGAGTATAACAAAGGAAGGGAGACGTGTCGGAGAAACGAGGCCCCGCGGTCTAATCGTTTCTTACTCTGGTAACAGGGACAACCGGGAGACGTGGGAGCACCTGGGCAACAAGGCAACCCTGGAATTGTGGTATGAGCACACACACATTAATTAACACGGGGGCTGCGACGGATATGTATTTGTTTGTTTTGCCGATCAGTTAATTAGTTGATTTTCTTTAAATACTGAATTAATTAGGTTGAAAAACAGGTGTTCTTGGCCATGCTTCCTCAAGGAACTTCAAAACAGAGTAAACATATTGTTTTTAAAGTGCATCGTGCATCTGTCAATCAGCTACTTGCGGCACACAATGGCTGGTTCTTCTTCTTCTTCTTCACTGCTATTTGTGGATGGCAGCCACCGTCACGGTGCAATACTGCCACCTACTGGTTCGGATTGGTTGGGTCACAAACATAGACTGTGTCCAAAGATGGACGTAGCGTCCGTGACCTCACTCATTGGGTTCTGTTTACGTGGCTCGTAGTTGGCGGTTCTCTCTTGCCGATGCTTAACTCCTCCCACTTCCTGATTCATTCGAAAAACAGGCGAAGAGGCGGAGCACAGGTAGAGCAGGGATGGGCCCATGGTGCTGTCACAGCATCCATGGAACGTGCCAGGTCGACTCAGGTGTCACTCAAGAGGCCACGCCCCTTTTAAAACGTTTTTAAACCTTGATAGAATAAATATAAGCGAGTTGGAAAATAATTCAAACACCCCCCCCCCCCTTACGGGTGTTATGGGAACAAATGTGACATGTTGAGACCAAAACAATAGTTTGTATCAATCACCTCTAAAGTCTATGGAGATTGACTCGCTTTTGGAGCCAGCCTCAAGTGGCCACCCTGTGAACTTTTTCCCACTTCGGTATCGGCCTCATCCGGAGGCTGCTGTCTTGGTTGTTGCCTCCACTTCAGGATATGTGTGCCCCGCATCCAAACAGAAGTGATTAGTCAGCAGCCATTTTAAATAATCGATCAATAATTGATTTGTTGTTGCAGCCGTAATGAATCCGCAGCCAAAAAAACTTGAATCCTGCATCTGCTTTACAGGGCTTCCCTGGACCTCAGGGGTTAGTGGGGCTGCCCGGAGAAAAGGTACGACGCCCATTGTTGTATTTCACACCTAAAGAGGAATAACGTGTCGAGCAAAAGCAGAAGTGTAGAGAAGTGATGGCTCTGTTTTCGTCCGGTAGGGGCCTCAAGGGAAGAAAGGGATGCAGGGCTTACCTGGAAACGACGGGCCCCCGGTACGCGCACGTCTTTGTCTCTTTTATCGCTCCTTACTGGCACAATACCTCCTCTACATCGCCCTTAAAACCACAGCCACATTCCTGACTGCAGCGTTTCTGGCATCTTTTCAACAGGGTCACCCAGGACGAGAGGGCACGCCAGGTGAAAAGGGACTGCCTGTGAGTCTGTTGTTTTTGTGCCTTCGCATGAAGCGCGTGAAGAGTCATGTGACAGTCTGACAAGTGAACATTTGTCTTTGCACATGCAGGGTCCTTTAGGAGTGCAGGGGCCCGTTGGATATCCTGGACAGCGCGGAGTTAAGGTATTCATTTTCTTTTTATTGTTTTCACTGCTGTTTGTCTGGCTCATGAAAACTGCCAAATCATTTGTATTGGAGCTCAGTGAAGGGGAAGCGCAGAGGGGGGAGGAGCCTATTCATTTTGCAGTCGATTCTGTTAAGGCAGCGAGTCGGGGATTTTTTTTATACCACTTTCTTTTCAGAGTCATGTTCTACTTTCTATCCTGCTTTTCTAGTCGCAATATCCAGACTTTCCACAGCAGAGAGGGGGCGCTCTTTATCCTCTCTTACATTTTTAATCTTCATGTTCAATTTTCTACTTCCTGTACGAGCCAACAAAAAGAGTGGAAACAGGAGCTGGAGTGGTGGACAGTCCGAGGAAACTACAGTTTACTCTTAAAGTCTTAAACTAGGTGTTTGTATACTTTGTTCACTGAGGGTCGCATATAGGAAAATACATGATGGCTGCTGTAGTCTGTGAAGCTGTAGCTCCACCTAGTGTTAAAACTAAGGGGCAGAATTGAGTCAAGTTCAAATTTCATGTGGGCCACATTCCATTATACTTGAAATTATTTTTACATTTCAAAAAATATATGAATTCATATTTTTGAATATATATATATTTTTAAGTAAAAAATGGCTTGCGGGCTGCACGTGGCCCGCGGGCCATAGGTTGAACACCCCTTTCTTTTACGGTCACTCTCTTCTCACACCGACACCAATTAAAACATATGACCCACAGCAGCAGTGACGTTGACTCTCAACACTGAAAATGTATGTTTTGTGAACTCAAAAGAAAATGATGGAGAGACCCTCTTTTGTGCAGTTTTTGAACAAGTCCAAATTCTTTCCAAGAAGACACATTGGATTGGAGATGCCGGGGATTGAACCCGGGACCTCATACATGCAAAGCATGCGCTCTACCACTGAGCTACATCCCCTCCTGCTTACCTAGCCTGTAATATTAGATATAGAAAAGCATATTTATCTATTTTTTGTTTGTTTTTGTATTTATTTAGCTAGTAGACGGATATTTTCTGATTTGTGAAACCTAGCATAGCACCATAACACTGGCATATCAATATGTCCAAACATGGAAGCCTTTCTAGGTCTTTGCTTGTGCTTATGAATGTTTTTCAAATGTGGTTTAATGTTCATGCAACCAAACAACAACGTCTTAAACAGCCAATAGTTTCATGTGTTTGCGTGTCGATTCCACTTGTGTTGTGTCACTTCCTGTTTGACAGGGAGCCGATGGAATCAGAGGATTGAAGGGGAGCAAAGGCGAGAAGGTGAGAGACAGAGAGAGAGACAGAGAAGTGACAGAGTCTCATTGCGTTACCTTCAGGCTTCAGTGACAACACACTGAACTCTGTTCAAAGGGTGAAGACGGTTTCCCCGGAGCCAAGGGAGAGATGGGGGCAAAGGGCGACACAGGGGACAATGGACTCCTAGGGGCCAGAGGAGAAGATGGACCCGAGGGGCCCAAAGGCCAGATGGGTCCTCAAGGAGATGGCGGCCCCTCTGGTACCTCTGGGGAGAAGGTATGAGGCCGGATTCGAACCTCTATCCGCTGAGCCACTGATGCTGGGAAAGCAGCTGTCGTCAATGAAGCGGTAGCTCCGCCTAGTGTTGAAACTGAGAAGTACAATCCAGTCGAACACACATTTCATATGGGCCACATTCCATTATATTTTTTTAACTTGCAGCAGGCCAATTAAAAATGGTTTACAGACGACAGCTTTACATGTTTGGACACTGCTGATACATATTCATTTGTTGAATACAATAGATTATAATTAAAGGTGCAGTGTGTAGGATCTGGTGACATCTAGAGACACCATTATCCTTCCATGCATGCAGGAGAACCTATGGTCGACCTCAGTTGTGATTAAAATTCAAAAGTTGTTTAGGATGTCCACTCTGGGCTACTGTAAAAACATGGCGGCCACCGTGGAGAGGAGCCCCTCCTCATGGAAATACACATTAATGGTGATTGGAGAAGAATGATACATTGAGGTGTTTCTAAAATTGTTAGTATGTCATTGTTTTGTTTTGTTTTTTTTCTACTAGTAGAAGTGACAAAAATGACCAAAGTCGTACACACTGCACCTTTAAGGTACTCCTGTCTCTCTGTTAGGGTAAACTGGGAGTTCCTGGGCTGCCCGGGTATCCAGGAAGACAAGGACCAAAGGTAAAATTGATAGGATGATCTGATGAAAGCTGAAGATGTGGTGGAAGATGATTCACAGAAACTTATTACGTGGGTTCACCTCTCCTCTGCAGGGCTCTGACGGTTTCCCGGGTTCCGTGGGAGCTGCTGGAGAAAAAGGCAAAAAGGTACGTGGAGGATTGAAAATGTGACGATTGCGACGACGTGAGGAAGTCAGACGTTTGGTGTTCACGCCATGTTTGTCCTTTGTGCTTTGAACCAGGGTCCCCCAGGACAACAGGGGAGCCTGGGTCAGAGAGGTCCGAACGTGAGTGATGTGTCTCCACTCTAACACAAACAAGAGAAGCACCTGCTGTCTCAGTCTAACTTCATCAACTTCCTGGATTTGTCCTCACTTGTGTGTCCTCTGGGACAGGGTGCGCGAGGGGCCAGAGGAGCAAGAGGTCCGACTGGGAAATCAGGAGAGAAGGTCGGCTGATTCTCAATCACTGTTCACTGAAGGATGACTGAGCCTAAACATTAGTATCTCTTGATGTCATGATTTGATTTGATTTGATTCTTCTGCGTTATTGTGTTTTATTTTATTTTATTTTCGATGGTATTGGTTTCCCCTCTCTATTTTACTGTTATTACTATTTGTGTGATTATTATTGATTTCATCACTATTATTTAGTTATTTGATCTTTTATTCAGAATAGTTTGCTCTTCTGCTGCTGCTACATTTTTGTTCTATTCTATTCTGTTTTATTTTATTCTATTCTATTCTGTTCTGGTCTTATATCCCAGGGTACCTCAGGACATGATGGACCCCCAGGATCTCCTGGAGAGAGGGTAAAAAAAAGAACAAGATTCACACACGATATCACTATTTCAAGTGATTGACTGATTAAATTGCCTGCTAAATGTCCTATTTATGATTTAAGGGACCTCAAGGGCCACAAGGAAGAGGTGGAGAGCCAGGACCCAAAGGAGCAAGTGTGAGTGATAAAATAGTATCATTAATTTGCCAGATTCATTGATTTACGGAAAAACTACTGATATTAATGATCTCCAGTGGCCTGCAGGGGGCAGCGATGACATTGATGAGCTGTGATCTCACACTTCCTGAACTATAAGAGTTTCCATGCTAACACATTTCTGACTTTGATCTTGATATAAATGTTTGTGTTTTCAGGGTCCAGCCGGGAAGGATGGACTTCCAGGGCACCCGGGTCAAAGAGCAGAACCGGTGCGTAGTTTTATATAATATTCGTAATCTTCTTCGTTGTTCACCACAGCACACAAAAAACATTTAAGTTAAGAGTATGTTTTCTATACTTTCTTTTCTTGCAGGGATTCCAAGGGAAAACTGGACCTCCGGGACCCTCCGGTGTTGTGGGACCACAGGTGAACGAGAACCAGTGTATCTCCTGCCTTGTGGCTCATGTCTGTATTTAAATTACTGACGTCTTGTGTGTGTGTGTGTGTGTGTGTGTGTGTGTGTGTGTTTCAGGGCAAATCAGGGGAGTCTGGTCCAACAGGGGACCGGGGTCACCCGGGTGCACCGGGAGTACCCGGAGAGCACGGTTTACCCGGAGCGGCTGGAAAAGAAGGAGGAAAGGTGGGTCCATGCAGTGATGACATCATCATTTCCTACCGGCGCACTTAAGTGAACCTTAACCTCCACTTTGTTCACCACAGGGTGATCCAGGTTTACCAGGAATATCTGGGAAGAGCGGACCCACAGGACTGAAGGGGTTCCGGGGGAGTCGAGGAGCACCTGGAATTATGGTAACACACACACACACACACACCCACACACAGCAAAGATATCACTATATGACTGAATATTATTGATCTGTGCAGGGGCCTCCTGGTCTGAAAGGAGGATCAGGACCTAACGGACTCCAGGGAGCCGTAGTGAGTAACAGTATATATGAACAACTCATCTAAACTTCTCCTTTGTATTTTTATGTTCAATTAAAGTGCTGACGACACGAGTTCTCTGTCTCCAGGGGGCCTCGGGTGAGAGGGGTCCTCCGGGAGCAGCCGGGGCCATCGGGCAGCCCGGTCGAGCCGGATCCGTCGGAGGACCTGGACCCATGGGAGAGAAGGGGGAACCTGTCAGTACATCGAACTCCTTCTTTTTGAAATCAGATTTGACTTGTTTTACGCTGATTCTGCGTTTGCTTATATTCTGTCAGAATACAAAATACCAGCACCTCACAAGATTAACCACGCTGAAAGGGGATATGGTTTCCATTTGTTGTCGGAAACGTGCGCCAGGGATTCTTGCGGAATCACCAACGGAGAGCAAATGAAAGGAAGAGTCTGTTGACATGACTGAACCTCAGATATGCAAATATGTCAGCTGCAGTTTTATGCTGACAAGCACTTTACAGTTGGTTATTACAGTCGGCCGTAGTTGGTGGGCTGTAGAAAGCAACCCCAGACAGCTGTGTTCAGTGAGCGTTGGTCGCTCCACCCAGTGTTCAAACTAAGAAGTACCTTCAAGTCAATTGCAGATTTTAATGTGGGCCACATTCCATTATCATTTCAGAATTTGCTCTGGCCCAATTGAAATGGGTTGCAGGCTGCATTGAGCCTGCAGGCCGTATTTTTTTCGAAAGCGAACTCGGTACAACCATGTTTAGTGAGGTGGTAGCTCCACCTAGTGTTCAGACTGTGCAATACTATCAAGTCAAGTGCAAATTTCGTATGGGCCACATTCCATTATATGTTTAGCATTAGCTGCGGGCCAGCCAAAAATAGTTCATAGGCCGGTGATGGCCCGCAGACCATAGCTTGGACAGAACTGACTTTGTAAACACAGAGACGTCACGTCTAATTTTCAAATCTGATCTTTGTCACTTGTCGTTCTAGATCTGATAAACATCTGATTCTTGGTTTTAAACGGATTATGATTAGATCAGATTATGATTAAGATTATCAGGGTTTATCATCAGAACATCATCCCATCCACTTTCAATTGACTTTTCTCTGTCTGCGAAAGACACTGATGTTAAACTCCCCCACAAACATCACATCTGTCCTGATTGGCCGATAGGAAAAGTGCATGAGTCAGCAGTTTTACAGGTGTCCCTAATAAAGTGCACTCGGAGGGAGAGATGATGAATGGAACCATTTAAAGGATTTTTGGCTTGTGGTGGGTCAGTGGCTTCTTCCACGTGTTTGTGTTTATGGTGTTTTTTCAATGTTTGTGTCTCAGGGAGAGAAAGGCCCTATTGGACCTGCGGGACAGGATGGAGATCAGGGACCTGTCGGAATGCTAGGAGCTATGGGCCCTGCAGGACCTCCGGGAGACGACGGGGATAAGGTAATTAATGTAGAATAGAGAGCAAGAGATTTATAGGGGGTGTGTGTTTGGTGTTGTGGTAATAAAGTTTATGACTGTATGTGTGTGTGTGTGTGTGTGTGTGTGTGTGTTCGCGCAGGGAGAGCAAGGAGGCCCTGGGCAGAAAGGCAGCAAAGGAGACAAAGGAGAAGCCGTGAGTGCACAATCACAGAAATACACTTCTATGGATTTTAGTTCTATAATCGGAGCAGCTCTCATTATGTCTGAATCTCTCTCTCTCTCCCTCTCTCTCTCTCTCTCCCTCTCTCTCTCTCTCTC
>JAFBJT010111875.1:2027-12166 GCA_016785325.1 Chascanopsetta lugubris
GGGGGAGGGGGGGGACACAAGAGAAACCAAGATGTAAAGATCTATGTTTAATATTGCTCTGTTAAGACCCGTTGTTAACGTTCCATGAAATGACTGAAAACATCTTATGGGCTATTTATTTATTTATGGATTATCTATATCATCTTCATTTCAGTAACAGTTACTCCAAACTCAAGGGATGTGAAAACAACATCACTTTATTATCTGTAATGATCAAATATGTGTCAAGAGAATAATTACATTTTCTGCACAAAAATATAAAACAACTACCCCCCCCACCCCCCAAAAAAAATAAAGTTTTGTTTTACCAGTCTGTTTGAATAAATGAAAACAGTTTCCTTATGCTCAGAAATACGGAAAAACACTCATTGGACACTCAAGTGGGACTTTTATTTTGAAGGCTAAGAAAGCGGTGAACCGAGGTAACGGGACACAGCTGTGCTTCCTCGCATGTAAACATCTAGAATCTCACACACACACACACACACAATCGGAAGCATTTCAAAATAAAAGCATATTTTGGCTTTTTTTGGTGGAGGCTGTTCTGATTTATGCAAATGAGGCAGACATGGACTCGAATCTTTTAAAGTTATATTAAAACATACAACTTCCTGGTCCTTTCAACTTCTTCAACTAAAATCCAACCATCTGTGCTTTAAGAACTTCTCCATATTTCAGGAGGACGTACAGGAGAAGCTTAATGAGCCTGATTCACCCACTCCTGAGAATAAGTGACCCGTGAGGCTCCATCCTGAGAGTGGCTGAGCCTGGCGAAGGCTCCGAGAACAGCTGAAGGAGCCTCGGGTCCCAGTTGGCACGAGCTGTAAATGGCCAGTATGGCGGCTCGGCTTGTCTCGGCGGTCGCAGATGGCAGTCAGCGACACCGGGGTCAGCGTTCAGTCTGCACTCCGCCAGGAACGTCATCGTTGGCTCCCGAGGCTCCGTCTTCAGCTGCCTCAGCAGATTCCGGCACATGTGGGCGAGGGGGACGCGGAGGAGGTGATGGAATAAGAGACGGTGGTTACTTTTGCGCTTTTATTTTGGCGGGTATAGAAAGAAAGAGCCGATGTCGGACGTGAAGTGCTCCCTTCTTCTCGATGCGACTTCTACCCTTTGGCTCCATCATCATGAAGATCTGTCCATCCGCTCCGGTGTCTGCATCCATAAGACCCCTGGTGTCCCCATGTGGACCCTGAAGGGTTTGGAATGGTACAGCACCATTCATCTCCGACCACAGAGGCCTGCAGATCTTCGCGCTGGCAGTTTAAAGGGTCATTCCGACCAATTACTCACAAAATGGAACAGAGGAGCCTCGATTTAGGTGGATGTCATTGTTTTTTTTTAAAGAAAAGCTGCTGATGAATATTTGTTTGGACCTTCAAAGCAATGCAAAAAATGTATGAAATGATCAAAGTCATGATCAAAGCCCTTTTAGAGGAATGAATCAATTGTAAACAACAGGTGTTTGTGGACAAATGGTGTGTTATTGTTTGATATTTCAAATATTTAAAAAAAATGTTGGTACTGATTAATCATATAACAATTACTCTGACTAATACTAATGACTGAACCATTTATCGGAATTATAGTCGATCAAAATTGAAAAATGAATTTGAAATTAAATATCACTGTTTAAAACCAAATTCTGTCCATTCAAATAATCCAAAAAAAAGAGCTTTAGCTGTAGATGCTTGAGGCTGAGGATTGAGTCATCTCTTGGATTCACCCCTGATCCAAACAACCTCAGCCAATCAGGTTAAGCTAAAATAATATCAAGCAGCAGTGCAGCGCTGGTAAGTGAAGGTGCATTCTATGTAGGTGGCACATCACTGGCTCACTGAAGAAGCTGCATTACACAATGTATGTGAGATGGGATTAACATGGATCGCTCCCTCCTCTTCTCCTCGTTTCCTTTGCTCTCCCCTTGTCACTTTTCCTCCCATCTCCTTCCCTCCTCTCCTCTCCTCTCCTCTCCTCTCTGCGTTGCGCTGCGCTGCGCTCACGGCACCAATCCTCCTCCTCCTCCTCGTCCTCCTCCTCCTCCTCCCTCCATCCCTCTCCTCTCCTCTCCTCTCCTCCTCACTACCACACAGAGCTCGACGCGCACACCAGGCACAACAGATGGTCCACTACTACAGAGCGGAGGAGCGCACACATTTCATGCACAACTACTTTTATTTCCCCTAAACTTGACAGGGACGTGCAGTGTGAGGGGAGTGAGGGGGACTGCAGGAGGACACACACACACACACACACACACACACACACTTACACTCACAACCTCTGCAGTGACTGGATCCTACATTTAGAGGCGGACTTTGGTGTTAGGGTAAGTTGACATTTTTCTACTGAATGGACCTTTAAGATGCAAGGGAGCTCAAAGTGTGCTGACTTGTATTGACTGGCTTTTGGAAATGCATATTTGAAACACTGCTTATGATTGATTGGAAGTTTCTTATATAATATTCTGTTAAGTGAGACAATGGGCTGTGGCTCCTGCAGCGTCAGTCCACCTACGGAGACACCTCAAAGCTATAGATGAAACAAAGTTTAAAGGTGCAGTGTGTAAGATTTGGTGACATCTAGGGGTGAGGTTGCATTCTGTATCCATCGCCTCACCCTCACCGCTCTGAACACGCAGCAGAACCAATGGTCGACTTCAGTTCAAACTCAAAAAATGCTCAGTGTGTCCACTTTTACGACTGTGAAAAGAGAGAGGACCCTCTCCTCATGTAAATATACGTTAATGGGCTGTTTTGGGGGTAATGGGGGAAAAAATAAAACATTTTCTAGATTATAAATTCATGAAAATGTCGGTATTTAATTGATTCGTGACAAAGTGACAAAAATGACCAAAATCGTACACTCTGCACCTTTAACTTGATATCGAAAACCACTTGTGTGTAACGTCATGGCACAGACCTCCCTCTCCTGAATCTCTGGTCAAAAGAGTACGGTCCCTAAGTTGCGATCGTATAACTGCAGCACTGGGTCACTGCCTGGCCGACTCCACATGCACATTAGTGCTGATGCTGCGCCTCAGCAGGGATTCTCATCCGTGCCACAGCACTGAGCGACCTCCCGACGCTCACTGAGCATTCCCACTGACTTATGTTGGTCCCTGAGGCACTAACTTTTAATGTGAAGGACCAGAGACGACGGTATCTGACCTCGTGTCAGACCCAGGTTCTTTTGTGAAGTGGAAGGTTAAATTCATCTAAATTGATGTCTTTTTATTTAAATCATTGATTGAGTGGAGCTGTTAATGGTTGTTGTTGTTGTTAACTATTTATAAAGAGCATGTGCACTGATGACCTTTGGCCAAATCAATGGAGTCAATCTAATCAGCTGTAAAAACAAAACTTAGAATAAAAATCGACACCCATGCACACATCAGACAATGGAGCCCCGGGAGGGGGCGGAGTCACTGGGTAACTAATCATCCATCTATTCAGTGATAATCAGTCTGTCGCAAGACGATCATTGAACCATCTATATCTGTATCTGAATGTCTGTCTTTTCAAAGTAAAACACAGAGTCCTATCAACAGATAATGTGCAGGGTATCTGTATTTATATCTTGCACTTACTACTGTTTCAGAGTTTGATAGTGAAGTTAAATAAGTGGAAAAAACACATTGAAAGACAGGTGCCACGATTCCAACGTAAAATCACTATTTACTTCGAATAATAGGCAATATAGTGATCAAGCCTCAATCCGTCTTATGACACGCATGTATAAATATGCAGATCTGCATCTTGATCAGAGAATAAAAGAAGAAAAAACACATTTACACAGACGAGGGCAAAAAGTCGCCCTGGGAGCATTGTCACTATAGGTAGTACCACTCAAGCGTGTGTCGCCTCCTGAAGGCCATTTGAGATGAGCAATGAGCGCTGGGTCACCGGTGAGCCGTGTGTAATGATTTCCCTGGGTCCCCAGAGGAGTTCCAGGGACATGTGGCGGACCCCAGGTGGTCCCGTGGCAGCGGCAGCAGGAGCTGTTATATATATATATACAGTTATACGGCAGCGGGGCTCCATCGGCACATCACGGCACAGTCTCACCATTTGCACACAATGAGATCTCTGGGGAGAGGTGGCGCTCTGACTGGAGAGTGTGTGCGTGTGTGTGTGTGCGTGCGTGTGTGTGTGTGTGTGTGTGTGTGTGTGTGTGGTTGGCTTAAAGGTGCATCATCTCACCCTCACCCTTCCCAGCGTGCAGGAGAAACTATGGTCAACTTTGGTCGTCATTAAAACTCACATTATATTTAGTATGTTGCCTCTGGGCTACCGTTAAAAACATGGCTGCCCCCGTAGTGAGGACCCGCTCCTCATGTACATATAAAGTAACATGCCCATTTAAGGGCAATGGGGAAAAAGATAATACATTTAGGTGCATATAAAGTCAAGAAAATGAAGTGACACGGCATCTTTCACAGAAAAAGTGGAAGTGTGAGGTATTTCGCTTTGACGGAAGACGATGGAATCTGTTGATCGCCACGGAGATCGTCCGTGGAGCTGTAAATTATGGGATGTAAACAAAGAGCGGAGGGCGGTGCGTGTAGTGTTGTAGCCTTTGCGTCACTTTGTTGTTTGCGCTCCGTGTGTCTCACGCATAGACATTCTTTCTTCAACATGGCGTGTGGCTTTGTTTGCGCTCATTCAAATTTTCATAGGACCTTTGGGTCTTTTTGGCCACTGGAGCTCCTGAACTGGAGCCACACAACGCTGAGACCCCGCCATGTGTCGCCTCCAGCACATATATATTCCAGTAGATCGGCATGTGAGGAAATCATGCATGTGGAGTCATGCAGAATTGCACGGTGCAGGTTGTGCTGGCCAGAAGTTTCCTATTTGTTTGCCCAACTTTTACGCACACACACCCCAGGGGCACGTTTCCTTGACGGGGGGAGGGGGGGAGGGGGTGCGAGGTGTCGCTGGGAGGAGGTGGGAGGCAGCCACGAGATGCTCCCACTTTGGGGTTTCATTATATTGTGGTGAGAGAAAAATAAGACTGGTGTGAGGGACCTGTATCTTAACACACACACACACACACACACAATAAAAAATAAATAAATTAAGGGGGGGTGCAATACACCCCCCTCTTTCCCACCACCCCCCACATAAACATTTATATCTCCTATAATCGACTTAATTAAATTTTAGCCCGAATTAATTAGTCACAGAGCAGCAGCCATAACACAGTGTGTGCATGGGTGGCTGGGTGGGTGGGAGAGTGGGGGTGATGGTGGGTGGTGGGTGTTGGGGTGATCCACCGTGGGCATTTTTAATGACCCCGTAATTCAATTAACCGCCTCCATCAGCTCCATCATTGATTTAGAGGAAGAAGAAGAAAAAGAAGAAGAAGAAGAAGCTGCTGAAAGTTGAATTCTGCAAAGTCGCTCTGTAATTGCCCGAGACGCAGAAGAAGAGGAAGAAGAGGAGGAGGAGAAGGAGGAGGAGGAGGAGGAGGAGGAGGAGGAGGAAGGGGGGAGGAGGAGGAGGAGGAGGGCTGAGGTGGCCGTGTATAAATAGTGTGCTCTCAAATACACAGTCACAACAGCAGGAGTGATCTCACCTCCTCTCCACCCCTCCTTCCTCTCCACCAGCCTCAGCCTCTCTCTCTCTCTCCCTCTCTCTCCCTCTCTCTCTCTCCCTCTCCCCCCTCCCCACCCCCCAACCCCCCCTCCCCAACAAACACGCAGCGCGCGCACTGTGGAGCGGCGGCTGTGCGCAAACACGCAGGCAAGCTGCGACCCATTATTCCCACTCGTGGATTTTTCACCCAAACCAGGACCACTACTACTACTACTACTACTACAACTACTACTACAACTACGACTTCTACCACCACCTCCACCACCTCCACCTCCACCACCACTACTACTTGTACTCTCGCCGCAGTAGTTGCCGTGGTGTCGCCGCTGGTGCCGCCGAGCCGCGCGGGCTGAGCCATGGAGGAGCTGACGGCGTTCGTGTCCAAGTCGTTCGATCAGAAAACCAAGGAGAGCAGCAAAGAGAGTATCACGTACCGGGAAGTTTTGGAGAGCGGCTTGACGCGGGCTCGGGAGCTCGGCAGCCCGGAGAGCAACCTGCAGGACATAACGGAGGGAAGCCACTGCCCCGTGCATCTGTTCAAGGACCACGTCGAGCTGGAGAAGGAGAAGCTCAAGGACTTTAGTGTTTCCAGAGCGACAGAGGGTGAGATGCTGTTCGACTTTTCTGTGTTCTCAGCAATATCAGGGTTTACATTTTGTTTTTATTGTGTTTATTGCTATTCTTATTTTTTTTTTAAACAAAAACCTCCGTGCTGCGAAGGGCTCGTGCCTCAACTCCACTCGTGTCGAATCTGCGGCGATAAATTAAATTCCGGAAACTCGCTCCGTAACAAAACTAGTTTTCATTCCAAAACCTCTCCCTGCGCATTTTTTTACTCTAAACTTTACGCATTATAATTATTTTTTTTTATTGTACCTATTAATATTTGTATAAAGCAGGAGGCGGGGCCCACTGTGTGACTGTTATACCTTTAACTGTTTCCGGAACCTCGTGTTAAAACCACACAATGATCTTCATTTGTTTTGGTTTATAATAACAATACGATTCATGTTTATTGTGAAATTGAAATTTATTTTATTTTAATTGTAATTTCAACATTTTCTGCCAAAACAAAAACAGAAAAATAAATTCCGTCAGCAATCCTTCGTTTACAACGTTAGCAATTTATTCTATCTTTTCTGAATAATATCTAATAATATTGATCATGTTATTTAAATGAATCAATTCAATATTATTCATGTGTAGTTTCCTTATGTGCCAAAAAACAAAAACAAATCATGCGTTTTTAAATATAAAAATCTGACACTTGAATAAAAGAAAATGTAATTTCCTGTCAAATAATAAGAATAGGTAGGAGATGTGAAAATAAAGTGCAGAGAGACCTGAGGGCAGGTCGATGTGAGGAGACTTCCACTCTCTTACTGAGTGGGTTTGTTCTTGTTCCTATATTTATCCTGCAGCAGAGAAAATATAAGGATCTGCACTTTTCTCTATTATTCCTCTTTTTTAAGTTTTTTTTCATTAAATCCAGAGCAGAGGCAGGAAGTCTACCTCTCTCTTTCCCTGTCTGTGTGTATGTGTGTGTGTGTATGTGTGTGTATGTGTGTGTGTGCGTGTGTGTGTGTGTGCTTCATTTGATATTTATATAAAATCAAAACCTTCTCAGTTGTGGTGAAGAGGGAAAAAAAACACACGTTCACGTCAACAAACTACAAACAACAACACGCGACGCGAACATTGAAGTAAATGCAGCAGTTGTCAAGTCTGTTACTAATAATATCAGCCAATAGAGTGTAGCCTGTATTTAAATCTATAACCCAATTAAAACACAACATAACCTATTAACTCAGACAGCTGTTTCAACGTTAAATGGAAAAAAAAAAAACATAAAACCACAACAACCTTAGTGTATTTGTATTTTAATTTGAAAGTCTGTTTGAGAGAGGCAGCTCATGAATCTAAATCAAACCACTGCTTGAAATGGCCCGTGAGCGTGACGTGACGTGACGTGGCGTGTTATTGACTGATTTACCTTCACAACTGCACTGACACACTCTGACATATGGAGGGGCACCCACAGGCCTCTGCGTGGAACCATTACACTGTGTGTGTGTGCGTGTGTGTGTGTGTGTGTGTGTATGTGTGTGTGTGTGAGAGTATGTGTGTGTGTGTGTGTGGGGAGCTAAATTGCAAAGGCCCCTACAACCCCAATGTATAGACTGTGCCCCCCCCCCCCCCCCCCCCCCCCCTCAGCAGTGTGTGTTTCCCCCCCCCCCACACACACTTCCACTCAAATGTAGATTATAGAAGAGGAAGCGTGTGCGTAAAACAGCAGAAATGGAGGCCGGTGCCATGTGCGTAATTACGCGTGTCCCCATGTGTCCAGCATCTCAACGCATCCTCTCTCTCTCTCTCTCCCTCTCCCTCCCCCCCCCTCCCTGCGGCCTGCTGCCCCGTGTACCCGTGCATCAGGGATCTACGAGTGCAAGGAGAAGAAGGAGGACGTGAAGTCGGAGGACGAGGACGCGCAGGGCAAACTCAAGCAGCGGAGGAGTCGCACCAACTTCACCCTGGAGCAGCTGAACGAGCTGGAGCGGCTGTTCGACGAGACGCACTATCCGGACGCCTTCATGAGGGAGGAGCTGAGTCAGCGGCTGGGACTGTCCGAGGCCCGGGTACAGGTGAGGGACGACGACCCCCCCCCCCCCCCCCCCCCCTTCCCTACCCCCCCCCCCCCCTTTGACATTAGTGCAACTTCCGGGTCTCTGTTGTGTCTCCACGTTATTCTCTCTGCTGCTCTGAGGGAGATGATGGGCCAGGTGATAACTCGAGTTTTTAAAATGATTTGACCGCTGCGAGCTGCCCATGAGTTATGGTCACATATGCTGTAAATACATAGTTTGTTAGATACGCCTAGAGTAAAACGAAGTGGTAGTGGGTCAATGGTTAGAGCCGACGACTTTGAAGGCACAGGTCATAAGTTCGAGTCCCGAGTGAGGATAATTTTGACATTAAGTTTATTGTGTTGTGAAATATTAAATTATATTATCCATCGGCTTTATTCATATTCAGGCTGTAATACATTATCTCCAAAGCAATTCAATTATGTTCTTAAACATATATATATTTAAAATTTTCGAACAATTCATTTTGCAGTGTGAAATATGTATTTCTTTAAATGTTACAAATCGAAATAAATGTGCACAAGCCACAATTTAAGTTTAAACAAGTGTATGTAAAAAAAAATACTATGACAAACAAAAACATGTCTTCGTGTCTCTCGTTGATATAAGCGCTCCGGTGTCACGTGACCTGCAACATGCAATAAAATTAAGAAGCCATCAGTCTCGAGGCAGCTTGACCTCACAGACCTCGTGTCTGAAATCTGACATATTGCTCGAATATTCCTGTGGGGATTCGAACACAGACTCTGAGCCTTTTTCACTTGATTCAGTTCTTATTTGACTTTGGTTTGTTGTCATTGTGACATTTGTGTAAAATGCTCCCAAACATATATAGAAAAACAATTTTTTCGATCATATTTTTTCCAGCATGTCTCCAAGGAGTCAAAAACACTCATAAATTATAATCAATATATTTTTTTAAAGCAACTGATTGATGATCAGATGTGAGAGAAAGCGCAGCCCTGCTGTAAATCAGCAGGCCTGCACTGGAGCCTCCGTGGAGGAGGAGGAAGAGGAGGAAGAGGAGGAGTGAGAATTAAAAAAAAAAAAAAATCCCTGCAATGATTAAAATGAATGAAGAGCCTGAATGGCTGCTCGAGGGGACGCGCACTTATGTCAACTCGTATCCCTCCTCATTGTCTTTGTAATATCTGCCACAGGCTTTGATGCCTTTGATGTAGTGTCCCCATAAAGGCGCATTAGAAATAACTCGATTCCGGCTCAACTCTCGCTGCTGTTCACCAGATAATCGGATGAATACGAAGCCATCCCGGAGCTTTATGAGCCCGTCGACCACCGGCTGGAGTCGAACACGCTCGGACTTGCAGGCTAACACGAATATTAGCGCTAATAAAGTGCAAATTGAACCATTTATGGCGCGAAATTTGCGTGCGGAGCGTGCGTCATCCGTGCGTAAAATGGCACAGGAGACGAAAAATGGTGCCAACTTCCGCGTTTTTGGAGACTTTTGGGCACATGTTCCTTTTACCCACAGTCTCTCACACACACGTTGTACACACACACACACTTGCAGAGTGCGTGTGAGTGAATCGCAGCCACGTGAACCTGCGCTCCGAGCAGCTGTCAATGGATCTAATTGAAAGTTATGAGAGCTTGGTGAGGAGCAGGCAGTAATTCGGTTAGGACTAATATCTCTGGGTTTCTGGCGCGCAGCTAAATTAAATGTCATTATTCACTGTCTCTAATAAAAAATCAAAAAGGAAATGAGATTAGGGTATTTGTGAAGCGCATCATTGAGTGGCCCTTAATGAAGAAATAACTGTCTGAACCAGTGTAGTTCACTTTGCTTAACATACTGGCGCGTAATTGGAATTGATCTCGGTTCCCAGTCTGATATTAGTCTGGATTTGTCTGAGGGTTTTGAAACTGGTGT
>JAFBJT010111875.1:15135-72415 GCA_016785325.1 Chascanopsetta lugubris
GAATAAGGCAAAGTTGATCAAAAGCACATTTATGAAAAAGGAAGGGAGGGCGAGAGGGAGAGATATGTATATATATGTATATGTATATGTATATATGTATATGTATATGTATATATATATATATATATACAGTATATATATATAAAATCCTATAATAAATCAAACTTAACCAAACTACAGCAAGTCAACAATAAGTAACAGTTTTAGTTCTGTACACAAAATGAAAAATACTGTATTTTCAAATCCCCTTTGTCAGCTGTCCAATTCCCCTTCAGAGATATTACCATATTTTCTTTCTGAGGCAAAATCAACACCTCCCCTGACTTCTCTCACATCTTGCACCATGAGAAAAGCCTCTCGGAAAGTGTTGATGAGCCTTGTACACACAGGGGTGATACTACCTCACATATTAATCCCCATTAAAAGTAAAACCAAAAAGGATTATTTAGCCGTGCATCTCATGAATACTTTACATGTATGGTTACAAAAGGTTGGATAGTTTCTCCCTCGACTCATTTCAGTTGTTGTAGTCTCCCTTCAATAGAAATGACTGCATTTGAGATAAACAAGGAAGTAAAAGACAATGGAGTAGTTGTACTGAAGTGCCGGTGATCCATTCTCCATTTTAACTGAGATGTTGCGAGTTCCCATTAAAGGTGCAGTGTGTGACTGCAGATCCAGATCTACTGATGAAATTGCATTCTGTTTCCATCACCTCAGCATTCCTATTTGAGCATGCAGGAGAACCAATGGTAGCCCTCAGTTGTTATTGAAGCTCAAAAGATGTTTAGTATGTCCACTCTGGCCTACTGTAAAAACATGGTGGCCCCCATAGGGTGGACCTGCTCCTATAGTGTAAATATACATTAAAAGGCTCATTTGAGTGTTAGGTGAAAACAAGTCATACATTGCGGTGATTATACATATATAAAAAAAATATACATAATTGTTTTGTCATTCTTTTTCTATAGATGGAACTGACAAAAATGCACACACTGCACCTTTAATGTCACCCACTCCCTCAAACTCTGCATTTCAAGCAGTGCACTGCACTACCCGACGTCATCCACGAGTCCCGGGAGTTATGATTGTTACCGAGTTACCCGTTCTCCACTTGGACCTGAGGTTCCTTTTCACAAAGCGATGTGATGCCTTCAGGCAGCTCCCCCACCCCCCCTCCACCCACCCCTCCACCCCACCCCATCCCCATTCGCTTTCATCTTCACTTCCCTTCTGCAAGCTTGGCAAGTCATAAGAATAGGACGGCTCCAAAACCCACTCCTGCTCACAGCATGCATTGTACAGCCTTAATAATCTGGCAGATAATCATCTACATGTATTTGCAAAATCTCACACTCTCGACGCCTCCAGGTATCAAATCATAAGCAGAGTCAATTACAGAGAGATTGGTAGGTTGGGACATCAAGGGGCGAGAATGCAGCTGCAGAGTTCACATGAAAGCTCCTTAACAACAGGAGAGAAATGTCAACAGCCCTCCTATGCAAATGTTATATCATTGTTGGCCCATGTGAGCGTTCATATAATCATGTTAAAGGACCTGAGCTGACTTTTTTGTTTACCTTTGTCAACACAGAAAATGAATCTTGAGAGAACCTCATCAAAACAGTTGGTTTTGCTTGAACAGCCACGGAACACGCAGGCTGCCATTATCTACATTTGCATGGATGAAAATAAGCCCAGTGGAAACCTGAGTAGAATACAAATGCTTTCTGTTGGAAGAGATTGATTCCATACGAAACCCATTATGGAAAATTATCATAGTGAATGAGAAGGATCAATCATTGTCCAGGCTTTGTCCAAGTTGATGTGACCTGTTGTTGCCGAAATGGTCAGAGACTTTATAAGAACGTTGTGACAGTCCGTCACATAGGAGAAAAATGCAAAGAATTGCAAAGCTAGCTGCTCAGGCCTCCTGCAGTATTTTAACTTCCTTCTGCATATTCAGAATAAGCTCTCAAGGCATCTCTTACCCATCAAGTTTGCGTGAGACCGCCTTTACTTTGAAAGCAAATGGAAAGGTCATCCTCAGACATTTCGGAATTGTTTTATTTTTTGGTTTTCAACACAGGTGGTCAATCTAGCTTCTTCTTCTCCTTCTCCTCTGGGCACGTGACCGTGTCTTATTCTGTTCATTACATTACAACTGTACATTTGCAGTCTCTAATTAGTACGATCTTAATTGCTATCGAGATATTCAACACCCTGATATCGCAAACGATCAGCTACATATTGACTGATGTCGCGATACATGTCCTCAGCAAAAACGATTGAAATGACCTTAGAAATGTCTTTGAGAGTGGGGTCTCATGTGTTTCATCAATTATGGAGTTGGCTGGTGCAGTCTGAGGTGCAGCATGCAGTGAAGCAGCAAGAGCTTCAGGAGACAGCTTCTCCGGTGTCCCACAACCCAGCGCTCACATCCTGTGAAACCATGAAGGTTAACAACCACCGGAACAATAGCACAAGGCATTATTATTCAAAACATGCGGTCGCCTGTGACTCCACTGTTGACTGCAGCACTTGTTCAAATGCTGTCAACAGATAACGGCATCATTTAGATGGAGTGTCAAGGGAAAGTTCAATTGTGCTCCCTTACATCATTGTCTGGATTCATTCGTAGTCAGAATGATTAGTACTTTTATTAATTCAGCAACACGACCCAGTGATGTCAAAGTTATTACACCTCTATCACGCCTGTTGTACACTTGACAGAAATGGTGTTATGTCACCTCTGGCACACTTTCCTGTTAATGAGTTTGTGTGGAGTTGTGTAAACTCATCAAATCAAACTTTACTACAGGTTTGTCACTTGTTAATATAGATGTGCAACAACCACTGATCTCCAGCACCGCTGCAATTCTACAATTCCACTTGGAAGATGCTTTTATTTGGCAGGGAATTGAACCCACGACCTCACGCATTTATGCTGAGCCACTGAGCTACACCCACTCTCACCTTGTAATATCTAGTGACAAAAGCAGCATTAATTTGGAACCATGTTTATTTTAGTTTATGTTTGGATGCTACATCCCAAAAGTACATCCCCTCTCAGCATGAATCCGCACTTGGTTCCCACACTCAGACAAAAGCACACACGCTTTTGTACTTCTATCTTAGTGAGGACACATGCCCCTGCCCCTTACGTCTTATGGGCTCTTTATTTAAGTGTTATCTATGTCATTTTTATTTCACTAACACTTACTACAAACACCATATTATCAAGAACAAACAACTTAAGTTTAAAATCAGTAATTATCAAATTAAATTTAACGTTCTAAACAAAACGGAAAAAAAACAACCCTTTTAATCTTTGAAAATTAGAGCGCTTCGTTTTGCAGATATCAATCAATATTTGAATAAATACAAACAGTTCCCTTATGCCAAGAAATACAGAAAAACACTCACTTCAAAAACAACTTAGACTGGAATTGAATACTTCTCTTCTAAAGTGGGATTTGTGCATTGTGCATGCTTAAAGGTGGAGTGTGTAAGATTTGGTGACCTCTAGAGGTGAAGTTGCATGTTGTATCCATCACCTCACCCTCACCCCTCTGAGCATGAGGAGAACCTATGGTAGCCCTGGGTTTTCATTCAAGCTCAAAAGAGTATGCCCAATATGAGCTATTTAAAAAAACATGGCTGCCCCCATAAGTAAGACCCCCTCCTGATCTAAATATACATTAAATGGTTAATTTAAGAGTAATGTAAAACACAAGTCACACATTGAAGTGATGATACATTTCTAAATATGTCTTTATATGATTGTTTTGCTATTATATTTCTGCAGATAGAAGTGACCAAAATCTTACACACTGCACCTTTAGTAGTTGGGCAGCTATCTTTACCCCAACCCTATCCCTTAGCCCTGAACCCTTCTAACATTAACCCTTAAACTATTTCTTAACCATCAAACAGCTCATTAATGGGCTCAAAATGGTCCTCACAAAGATATAAGTTCAAAAACATATGCAGTATACACACATACACACACATACACACACACACACACACATACACACACCCACACACACACACACTCAAAAGAAAATCAGATGGCTTAATGACAACGTGTGCTTAACCATTCCTAAGTTTGTGTTTATAAGTTGTATGTATTCTAGGTATGTGGCTTGATTAGACTCTATAGGACCTTGTATCTCAAATGGTCTTTATTTGTAAAGAGCTTTATCAGCTCTTCATGACTCATCAAAATACTTTACAGTACCGTTTTCATTCACCATGTCGCACAAACACTCATACTGCTCATCTATTCCCAGCGCTTTCAGTATCTGGCGCACCATGCAGAATGGGGAAGGTGGGAGTTGAACCTCTGACCATCTGGTCCGAGGACAAACTCCTCTAACCCCTCGGCCACAGCTGCCACGTTTAGATGCCCGAAAGTCGTAAAGAGAAATGTGTCAAGCATCATAAGTCATTAAAACCCAAAATGGTGACATTACTATAATTTGAAAACAGCAAGGAGGATGCAGTAAAATATTACTATGCTGATAATAACACCGTAAAACCAGATTGTCAGACCTGATTAGCATAATATGTGTATTTTACAGTCAACGCAGCGTCGTAGCTTTTAATATCAATGCCTTTGGGGGAAAAAAAGAACAAAAAAAAGAACATGCGTCATTATAGCAGCATGCAGCAGTATGTGGGTTCCAACCCCTTTTGCTCTCAGCAGAGGGAAGCGGCTCCAATGGAATAAATTACGCCAATTTAGCCCTGACAGACTTGCAGACGGACCGGAGTGGGTGTAATGACACAGTGTCAGATCCCCCTCCGTCAAATACGCTATATTGGATTTTTTTTGGCTGCACAAATATTCCCGGGGAAACGAGAGCACACAAGGTCGTGCTATTCTTCTTAAAACTTGTAGAGTTTTCTCGCTTCGGAAAAAGTCTCTGCATCAACCCCCCCCCCCGCCCCCTACCCGCTGAGCGAGCACTGCAGCACCACAGCCCCCTACCCCCCTTTAGGTGGTGTATTTCTGTCGCCTGTGTGAACCCTCTGATCAAAGCTTCGGCAGAATAAGGCTCAACGCAGCGGGGCCAGATCCTTCCTCCCTCTCCCCCTCTCTCTCTTTCTCTCTCTCTCTCTCTCTCTGTCTCTCTGTCTCTCTGTCTCTCTGTCTCTCTCTCTTTCTCTCTCTCTCTCTCTGCTCAGCCGTAACAAGGCTGAGGATTTCAGGAACTGTCTTTGCTGTTGAGGTTACTCTCCAATTAGTGGATACTGGATCATACAAAGATGAACAATTACGAGTACATATTTACTGATTCAGTTCGCTGAGGGGGGCCACATTAGAAACCCAGATTGTTACTCGAGACAAAATAAACCTTGTTATGCATGTGTTTGCATGTGTACGGTTCTGATGGTCCATTCTCGTATTCTGGGTCAGATTCCGGCTCAAACATATACGGACGTACTTTTGTGTTCATATTTTGAACTCGGTTAGTTCTCCTTGCAATGTTTATGTTTTGCAGTGAATGCTGCCGGCTGAGAGCCGCCTGTGAGTGTGAAACTTGCTTGCTTAGAGGGCGGGACTAACCTACATTTTCAGCCAATTTGGGATCACCTATCGATCAGCCAATCGGGAGATTGTGAGGTTTCAAGAGGGGGAGGCAAAACCCTGCATTTCTCCCGAGGAAGGAATTCCAAAAAACCAAAGCGTTTCTGAGATTATAAATACCGTTTCTCATCATAATAAAGGCTAAAGAACAAATAGAAAGTCCCTTAAATGGGCATAAGAGGTCCCCTTTAATCTTTGAAAATCAGAGTGCTTTGTTTTTCAGACAATTTCAATCAATTTGAATAGATACAATCAACCCCCTAATGCACAAAAATACAGAAAAACAATAATTTCAAAAGCAAATTAGCCTGGAATTGAATGCGGGTGGTCTTCTAATGTGGGACTTTTATTTTGAAGCCTAAGACAGTGCAACATAAAAATCTCTGCCTACTCTGCCTGCACCCTGATGCTACATCAATCATGTCGACATCAAGGATGACAGAATCACTCACACAGGAAACTAAAAGCATATTTAGTCAATTTTTATCAAATTCCATGCATAAAACAGAACATCCATAGCCTCTCTGCATAAAAGCTGACAAATATTACCTAGCCTGATTGAACCCAGCCTTGTGGCTTTGCTGGATTCCATTGTAAATCTTTGATGATGGATCTTTTGTTCGGGCCTAATTACATCTTGTGCATGTTGGCCCTGCTCAGGGAGTCCCACAGCTCTATATTGAATTCGGTTTAAGGCGGCGGATTCAATTTAACACAAATAAAGACAATAAGCAGTGAGAAATCATTAAAAAGGACTCTAAATGGGCCTGATGAGCAAAGAACCGTGTTGGATATCACAGAGATGCGTCATCTGATGTCTTAATGAATCAATGTGGCTTGTTAAATCAAGACTTTAAAGGTGCAGTGTGCAAGATTTGGTGACATCTAGAGGTGTGAAGTTGCATGTTGTATCTATCACCTCACTCTGACCCTTAGCATGCAGGAGAACCTGTGGTAGACTTCAGTTGTTATTCAAACGTAGAAGATTGTTACTAAGTCCACTCTGGGTTACTGTAAAAACATGGCGGCCCCAGTAGAGAGGATCCGCTCCTCATGTAAATTTACATTAATGGGCTCATTTAAGGGTAATGAGGAAAACAAAACATTTAGTTGATTATACATTTGTGAAAACCGGTGTCAGTGTCTAATTGTTTTGTAATCTTTTTAGAAGTGACAATAATGACTGAAATCTTACACACTGCACCTTTAAAGGGTCATTAGATTGAATCATTTCTGTATTTCATTGGTATTAGTTAAATGGAAGAAACCATCTTGACCCTGAGACTGAGTGTGTTGCCATCAAGCACAATATTTTCCTCCTCATGGTTTCTGACGATGAGAAAACTATATAATCCCCATATGGCAGCGTTGTCAAACTACAAGTGAATAGGCTGTCTATTGAGAAAGCTTTTAACCCCAGTGATTAGCCTCTGTCGGCTCCCTCAAGTCTTTCTGTGACACCTTTTTGGGCTTTTTTATCGGCCATTTGTAGCTTTTTTCACTCTGGATGCCAGCAGAGAAACCGTCATTAGCCGCCGTCTTATCTCCCTTTTATTTTGCCCCTACGATGAGCCATGTCGCTGGGATTTGGCTGATAATGATTGGTGCGGCAGTGTAAGCTTAATGGCTTCTCTTTATCTTCAAAGGCTTTGATTCCTCATTGTTGTTGCTTAGCTGACAATTAAGGGGTAAAGGCCTTAATGGTGATGGGTTTCTGTGTGTGTGTGTGTGTGTGTGTGTGTGTGTGTGTGTGTGTGTGTGTGTGTGTGTGTGTGTGTGTGTGTGTGTGTGTGTGTGTGTGTGTGTGTTTTAAACCACACTGCTGAACTGTAGCCCTGATTAGAAAATATAGACTGAGGTCTAAAGTATGACTGAAGGAGGACCAGGTTTGTTTATGGAGCTTATTGACATGTTTTTCTTCTTTAGAGTCTCCAGAGTCGTGGCAGTTCTGAAACTGCAGTGTCTGTTTGGATTGGACTGTTTGTTTGTTTGTTGCTGTTGATTTTCGTCATGCTGGCTGCAGCTGTATTTTTCTGAAAGTGTAAAATCATAATTCGGTTCTGATCTTGGAAATCAGTTGTTTTTTTATGAATTAGTACAAAGGCAAATGCTGCTGCCACTGTTTATTGTGTAAGATTTGATGACCTCTAGAGGTGAGGTTGCAATTTGTATCCATCACCTCACCTTCACCCTTTTGAGCATGCAGGAGAACCTATGGCAGACCTCAGTTGTCATTAAAACAAAAAAGGTAATTTTTACTACTGTAAAAAAACATGGCAGCCCCCATACAGAGGACCCCTCCTCATGTAAATGTATATTATTGGGCTCCATTTAGGGTAATGGACAAAATATGACATTTACGTGATCATAGATTCATGAAAATGTCAGTATGTGCCGTATTTTCAGACTATCTACAACTAAGTCGCACTTTCTTTCATAGTTTGGCTGGTCCTGCGACTTATAATATTTATCCCATTAACACTGAGCGGATCGTATCCAATGCATTTCTGCAATCGAGTGGTGATACGTGTTGTTGCATGGACATTTTGATATGACGAACCGTTATTACTTCCTGAAGCACGCTACAGTTTCATCAGTGCAGCCCTGCCGTGTCTCTGTGCCTACAACAGATCTTAATCTCAATCTTCAATCTTCAATCTCCTGTCATGTGAGTCCTTACCGACCCCCCGGGGGCGAACAAAGCATATTTATATCGAGCCAGTCCCATCATACAATCAACTGCGACTTATAGTCGGGTGCGACTTATATATATTTTTCCCTCTTCGTGAGGCATTTTTTGACTGATGCAACTTATACTCTGGAGCGACTTATTGTCCGGAAAATTCAGTAGTTGTTTTGTGATATTTTTAGAAGTAACAAAAACAACCAAAATCTTAATGCACCTTTAAGTAAGTCACTTCATATCAAAGCCAACCCTACTCTTTGTTTCTCTCATAGACCCCTTGACAAGCTGAAGGCTTTAAAATATACTATTCTTGAAATATGGTAACATTGTTATTTTAAGCTCTTTTGCTTCATACATTTCATGAATAGATGAATAGAAAAAGATGGCACATTGAAAAAGTATAAGTTTGACACAGACTCTCCAAACTTTTTTTTACATTAATGTGTCAGATGACAGACATGTGATCACAATTCCAATATTCAATATGTGGCCGTAGATTAGATCAGTATGAGATATGAATTATGAGTGACTCGCCCACTGTGAGCCTCATGAGCACTTTAAAGGAACCTATGGGTGACGTCATGGACACTACGTCCATCTTCATATACAGTCTCTTGTCCTCACATTAGCTCACTCACGTATCATCCCGCTAGTTTTGGGTGTGTGTTGGTAAAAGCGTCAGAAAATATCAGAGCACGCTACGCAGAGATTTGTGTTACCATGTATACGTCAGATTCCAGAGCATGTTTGAAAGCAGTATCACTTTTATAGCACTCCTTAGCGTCCCTTGTAAAGCTTTAACTGAATTTTTCCAATGAGGAAATGACCATAAAAATAGTGCTGCTCCACTAATTACATCACTCATAGGAAAACGTAGATATCTTAATTTGCTCGATGTGTACTACTTGTCACATTCTTACCAGGCTAATTGACTTTGATTTGTGCTCACAATGGTTTGTGTTTATATATAGTGAACTATGTACAGGTTGTTAAATGACAGCTTCTCAGTTCACCACTCGACAGGACCTGACTATTCCAAGTTAAAGCTACAAATAGTGATATGCTTCGATTCTTTTCAGCCACCATTGCCTCTTTCAGAGATGGTATAAATTCAGTGCTTGAGACGTTTTTACAGTGTCCCTGTCTCAATTTGGCATGTGAGTGTTTTATCTCAGTGTGCTGTGAATGATAAAAAAAAGATCCCAGGCACACTTGGATCTATGCGGCACTTTTCCCTCCGTAAACTGAAAGTGAAAACGCTGCATAGATCTGAGCGTGTGCAAATCTTTTAGCATTTCGGATTCACTGGTGCTTCCAGCTCTTCGGCACGGAGCCAGCTAAACGGAGTTGCAATATTTCTCCCAAGTTGTAAAGAAGCACCTTTGTTTTTGCCAGGAGCAGGGTAAATGCTATCGACGCTTTCAAACAGGCATCAATACTAACCGAACACAAAGTTTCCCAGGAGCAGACATTGAAAGTGACCATGATCGGATACTGATGACATTTTATCCATCCTCCGTGAGGAAGTAGAAGCTGCAATAAAATCGTTGAAGAATGGGAAGGTGACTGGAGTCGACAACATACCAGTGGAACTGGTTCAAGCAGGAGGTGAGGCCATGACCACCATCCCCACTAACATCTGTAACAAAAATCCGTCAGACAGGAGAATGGCCCACTCTGTGGACCAAATCCTTATTCATCACCCTACCCAAGAAAGGAAACGTAAAGATGTATCAAAACTACAGAACAATCAGCCTCATCAGTCACCCAAGCAAAGTCATGGTATAAATCATTCTGAACAGACTCGAGCCCCAGGCAGAAAGGATCATGGCTGAAGAACAAGCAGATTTTTGGGCAGGACGAAGCACCACAGGACAAATCGTAAACCTGAATATCCTGTGTGAGAAATACCTTCAACACCATCAAAACCTCGACCATGTCTTCATAGACTTCCAGAAGGCCTTTGACAGGGTTTTGCATGTGGCCCTGTGGGCTACCATGAGGAAGTACCACAACTGCACACTATGACAAAGCCACCAGTGCAGTCCTCATCAATGGCAGTACAGGGGACTGGTTTCGAGTCCGACAGGGCTGCCTACTTTCACCCATTCTCTTTTTAGAGAGCATCATGACTGATGCCCTGGAAGAGAACGATTGCACTGCCAGTATAAGCGGCTGAACAATCAGCAACCTCCACTTCGCTGATGACATTGATGGACTAGAAGGGAACGAACAAGAACTTGCAAACTTGGTGGATAGCCTTGACAGTGTGTCCACTGCGTACGGCATGGAAATCAGTGCAGAGAAGTCCAACTGATCACCAACAACATCAGGGCAGAGACTTGAAAAAAAATCGCGTTTCAAATACAAAATCAACTGCACTGCACTGCACTGATGAAGTTAAAACCAAAATGGACAGACAGCAATATTACTCTCAGTTCCAAGATCAGGCTGATGTGTTTCTTTGTCATATCCATCTTTCTGTACGCCTGTGAAACATGGACCCTCACAGCAGACCTAGAGAAATGAATAAAAACTATGGAAATCAGGTGCTACCGAAAGATCTTATGCATCTCGTACAAAGACCATATCACCAACGAAACAGTACGCAGCAAAATCCTACATGCCATAGGACCTTATGACGATCTCCTGACCATTGTGAAAAAACGAAAACTGAAGTGGTATGGTCACGTCTCATGATCATCTGGCCCTAAAACCATCTTGCAAGGCACCGTGAGAGGGGGAAGAAGGAAAAGGTAGACAGAAGAAAAAGTGGGAAGATAACATCAGAGAGTGGACAGGCCTGGGATTTGCTAACTCCCTGAGAGCAGCAGGGAACAGGGATATGTGGTTGTGATTGTCTGTACTCCCCAACCACCTCCTCGGTTGGTTGGGGAGGTGGTGATGCTGAGAGTAAGTGCTAAATTGTCTGTAGAGCTTTTCTCATGTTGATGACCACTCGGTGCATTTTGCAGAAGAGTTTACCAGTTTACACAATCACACATACAATCATACTGTGCATCTTTGGGTTGTTATTTGTTTTTCTTCACATGGTCAGGCACATTTATTTATCAAAGGATGAAGAATGGAGAGACTGGGATTGAACCATAGACTGTACATAAAGATGGACGTAGTGTCCATGACGTCACCCTTAGGTTTCTGCAGAGTTCTTATGAGGCTCATAATGGGCGGTTTACTCGTTGCCATCTTGCCGATGCCTAACTCCTCCTACTTCCTGTTTCATCCAAAAATTAGCAAAGGGGCGGAGCACAGGTGGAGCTAGAGGATGGGCCCATGGTGCTGTCACAGCATCCATAGAGCGTGCCTGGTTGGCCCAGGTGTCACTCAATAGGCCAAGCCCTTAATTATGCAAAATTTCAAACCTTAATAGAGTAAATTCAACTGAGTGAGAGAAAAAAAATTCACCCGTAGTTTAAACAGGTTTAATTCACATCTGAAGTTGACGCGATCTAACATGGGAGTCTATGGGGATTGTCTCACTCATGGAGCCCGCCTCAAGTGGCCAACCCAGGAACTGCACGTTTTTACACTTTTTGCACACCGAAAAGACTCATCCATCAACCCCTGGAGGTTGCTGCTTGGATGACACTCTTGTCCGTCTGAACCTCCAAAATCTTAGAATAGACCATGACCTCATAATATCTATCAAATGATTATGTTATCATTCCCTTTTGTAATATATCCAACTTCAGAAAGGATTTTCAGTATGCAGCACCAAATATGTCTTGATCTCGTGAACAATGCAGAAGTGAAAAATATATCTTAAGCAAACATACAATAAAATAATATCAATAATGGTCATATTGTTAATGGTGATAGACTTAATGGTTGAAACCATGGGTAAGAACAGACTTGAATCACCCTTGTGTGTTTTCTCAAGCTGAATCTCTGATTGAGATCTCGGAGGCACCACCTACGCTCCCTCATGGAAGGAAAGCCTCATTCTCTGGTTAACTGGAGACAGCAAGTGTCTGACCCTCATTAGAACAGCCAGTCAACACATTGGCAGTGGAGTTAGCAGCTTGGAAATCGGCCTCTACTCTGGATAATTGCCTCTCTATGCCTCAGTAATGGAAGAAAAGATTTTGTTATGAATTGCTTGCTGCCTGATTCTATCACTGTTAAAAACCTCCCCAGCTTCGCTATGTGAAAATCGAACAATCAGCCCTTCCAAGGCTTTAAGACTCAACTAATCATGCTTAAAGATACATAAAACTAGTTTTTAAACTATTTGTACAATTATATTTCAGCCCCCTGGGATAAAAGGAATCATTTGTTGATAAATTGTCAATTCAGTCTATATATTTTGTTTTTAAGACCATGTAACCAACGACAGTTCGGTTTCAGTTGGCTTATTCAGTAACTCCCATACAATGAATTTACATCATATTACAACAGCACACATAGTAGTGTCACTGTAGTATTATGCCTATGATATGTTATAATGTCGAACTGATAGTTAGACTTGAACTATTTGAATATAGATACATCAAACTTATATATGACATACACTCTGTAGCCATATTATTAGGTATATCTCCACAATCAATTACAATGCAAACAGTTGTTCTGGGTCCCAAGTGTGTTATTTTAGTAACAATTATCACAAAGGGGTTGATTAGAATGCGTTTCTAATATATGTAGGTAATATATATGTGCTGTTTTTTTTCTTTCAATTACAAGTTCTTGTTTGGGGACCTCAGGCTTGATCTTATCACTCAATGTTGTGTGAAGCGTGGGCGCAGCACTACCTACCCTGCTTCACCTGAAGCAACTGTTGTTTATTATGTGAATTAAAAACAAGATATGAAATGTTAACATTATCCTCTTGGCCTGTAGGGCCTACAATGAAATCATTTGACAGCTTGGTCCCCTCCAGTTCAAAAATCCCATCTGCGCCCCTGGTTTGAAGTAACATTATCGGCCAGACAGTAACAGAATTGCGATGGGTTGTCTGGAGCTCCAATATTAGGAAGTATATACGATTTAATACTGATGATAAAGACAAGATCTTTGTGAAATAACCTCCATTTATTTTGACCAAAATGGAATAACTGATAATATAATTAAATGATATTATCATATACAGAGTCTATAGGCACCAGAATCTACAGACATCCCACATACAAAAATCCTCTCTATGGAAACCACTGTGGCACCTCGTTGTTTCACAGAAGCCCAGAATGGACAAATTAAGCACCTGTTGAGTTCTAATGATCAAATTAAATTTCACCGCGAGATTTCTCTGAATGCTCCACACTGGACCTTTAAAAGCATAAGTAAAGTCCTATCCATGTAACTCTTTGAGGGAGGAGGGCTGCTGTGACTGCAGCCTCAGCTGTGTTGGAAATGATGATCTCTGCAGGTGTTACCGGAGGCGTATATACGGACAGTTTTGTGCAGCAGCGTGTGGATGGCGATGGCGATGGCGGCCTGTGTTCCACATTACCATGACGATGATGCAGCCGACACCGACATAAATAATTTGGCACACATGCCCTATCCTCCGAGTTTGTTCGAGCATGTTTGTGTCCTTTTATGTCCCTGCGTCACTGTCTTCCTCTTCCTCTTCTTCTTCTTCTTCTTGTGTCTCTGCGCCGTGTTAAGCTGTATTGTTCTGTCGGTGCATCCCGAGCACTTGTGTCAAGCCTTTGCCTCGATCCTCTGAGCCATGCAAATAATTGTGTTCCTGACTGATGTCCCATGCATTTTTCATAGCGGGGGCTCGACTGGGGAGAGCAATGAGTAAAAAAACAAAAAAAGTTTCCTCACCGATCATTTGTGTAATGGAAACCCTTTCACCTCCCCCTCCCCCCTCCCCCTCCCCCTCCTCCTCATCACCGCTACACTGTATCTCTCACCTCCTCACACCCTCTGCCTTCACCTCATGCTCAACCCTCCACTCGCGCATTCCCAGCCTCTATCATTGAAATCGATGGAATTGATTCTCCTGAGGTTAATGGATTTTGCTGCCAAGGTGAGGAGGATGCACTTTAATCATGGCAGATCTTAAATATTTTATCAGGAGGAGCCAAAGGTTTCAGAGCTGGAGGTGGTGTGATGTGGAAGAGCGAGTGATGGGGGGGAACACTAGTGTGCAACCCAGCACTGTGGAGTGTGGCCAGAATGATGCTGACTCTATAGTCTGGAATGAGAGCAGTCAAATTGTGTAAGGGATCGGTGTTGTGTGTACATAATGTGATGCTGGCTTTGTAGACAATGCATGACAGTATTAATGTAGTAATATAGAGTTTATAAGTTATAAACATATTTGTAGGCCAGGGTTAACGTTCTCATCAAACCGTCTCCCTGTGTGAAAAGTCAGAAAGATTCGTTTGAGGTGAGAACTTGATTGTAACTTTACAATGTTGTCATTTGAGGCTCTTGCCAAGGGACCGTCTGCAAAGAGCAGCACGTTAAATGTAATACCTCAGTAATTGCTGTATCAGCTCTAAAATTACTAGAGACTCCCAAGATGTTCATACTTCAACTGCATACTGTATTATAATTGTTTTATGAATTGTTGTTAAACATTTATTTAAATAAGTAATGCAGATATTGATATTGATATGCTTTACATGAACTTTATCCAACAAAGTCAAGAAAAAGGACACAGGATGATAAAGCAGATTTCAATCTGTTCTTTCAAGTATAAAGTGCAGTGAAACAACTACGGGCCATTTGTCTATAGTGTCAGCATGATTTACAGCCCTGTGGATATACAGAAGGACATTTATTCTTATCGATTCAAATATCCAAACTGCATTTTTCAGTATATTTTACAAGAAACTCTCATTAGCACTCAAACATTGGCAATACTTCTCAAACTCTTTTTAAAATATGATGATTTGTAATGTCTTAATGAGGAGAATAAGTTCTTCTGGGGATAATTATTCCACACACAATAGCCTGTCGCAAGCAGCCAAGTAATTAAGGCTATTCCACTCTTGAAGAAAGATTGGAGGAAAATGTATTATGTTACATTGTGATCATTAGTCCCTAAAAGTTAAGTACAGGAGAGAATGTTTTAATATCATTTCCAACTGGAACATAGAGAGAAATCACAGATTTTACGGAAGTAATTTGTTGAGTCCTTGGTTCTGGATAAGTGGAGTGAGTTATTAGTGCTAATGTTCATGATTGCTAATGGGTATCTTGTGCTGGACAGTGGTGTGCAATTCCTGAATCGCTGTTTTTAAAGTGCATAAACCTTGACAGACAACCTCCAAGATCTTTGCAACCATGAAAATAAAACTTAGCGGTGCCTTTTTTGGTAATTAAAGGTGCAGTGTGTAAGATTTAGCTAAATTTTTGTCACATTTATCTGTAGAAATAGAATTCCAACGGAGCCACCGCCATACATTTTTACAAATTCATAATCGCCCCACTGTTTGACTTGCTTTTCACATGAGTCCTTTAATCTATATTTACACGAGGTGCTACCATAGGTTCTCCTCCATGCTCGAATGGGATGGGTGAGGTGATGGATACAACATGCAATTTCACCAGTAGATGTCACCAAATATTACACATTGTACCTTTAACTATCTCTGTTCTGTAATGAAATTAAACGCCACTTTAGAAGTACAATGCATAACTAATGTCAACAAATATAATGTGTGTGTGTGTGTGTGTGGGGGGGGAGGTGCGTTTATCCTCCACTGCACTTTTTCAACCTGGAAGTCAATTACCTGCCTGACTCTGTACGATATGCTAACATCAGCTGCAGCTGCTCCTGGGGCCTCGTCCTCTGATTTTGGGTCAAAACAAACAGGTTCCCAGGCGCTACCGGTGTTGAACCAACTGAACGCGGCATTAGCATCAGCACCAAACTAGCTCTGGAGCTGCTTTTGGTGTAGAAGGAGTCTGTGAACCTGAGGGCAATGTTAGAAAAATCACAAGAACACGCCTGTAGCTTCACTCTTGTCATTCGGCTCGTGTGAGGAGTTCTGGCACCGAGCCTCTGACAAGTAGTGCGACAATACAGGAACACAGCCAGGCTGCTGTCCCTCTCCCGGCTAATGTTTACGTTAGAACTGTCGCTGTTGAAAACACCAGAGTAATTATCCTCACTCACCACCACACACTGATATTCACTCCTGCATGTTATCAACTGCATTAACAGAGAGGTTATTGGCTACAGTGGGAAATTATCAGCTCTGCAGGTGAACCAGACAGTCGTCGGAGGCAGGTTCATGCAGGTGTGTGTGTGTGTGTGTGTGTGTGTGTGTGTGTGTGTGTGTGTGTGTGTGTGTGTGTGTGTGTGTGTGTGTGTGTGTGTGTGTGTGTGTGAGAGATGTGGTGTGGGTTCCAAATGAATGTGATTATAGTGCAGTATAGACGGATCTGCTTTTTACTGTGCACCTTTCATTCAATTCACCCTCTTAATCTAAGTGTATCCGCTCTGGCATGCGATACACCAATGCCGCTGCCTGTGACTGTGACATCTGTGTTGGATTCATTGTAAAACTTAACAAAATAACTACATAAATTGAACAAACTGTGATGCTAAAGCAGATGTTCTCATCAAATGAAATGAAACGCTTCAAAACATTTGCCAAGGCTGTGATCTGCAAGTGCCATTCATCCTGTAAATCTTTTAATTAGATATTGTATCGCGGTGGATTCTCACCTGCCTGTCAGGGGCAGAGAATTCTACAAACTTGCATCTCGCACACAATTGATGCCACAAACTATGGTTGCCATGGCGTCCTTTCTGTTCAAGGTTTCAGAGTAGGGTGAGTGCTCCCACCAGCGTGAAGCAAAAACAGTCAAGCGGCAACCTCAGGGACTGATGGTTGACTCCAATTGACAGAAGTGGTAAAAATTGCAGTTCACAGGGTGGCCACTTGAGGCTGTCTCCAAAAGTGAGTCAATCCCCGTAGACTCCCATGTTAAATGAATTTAGAGGTGAGTTAAACATTTTTAGTTTTCTTTCAAACTCAGCATATCAAGGTTTGAAATTTTGCGTAATTAAGGGCGTGGCCTTTTGAGTGACACCTGCGTCGACCTGACGCATTCTGTGGATGCTGTGCCACCATCATGGTTTCACCCCCTGCTCCAAATCACAAACCATTGACTGTGTGGATTTATATCAGGCTTTGGGAGTCACGAGAGCCCACAGACACTAAATGCCTT
Organism: Chascanopsetta lugubris; assembly: GCA_016785325.1. Classification (NCBI taxonomy): domain Eukaryota; kingdom Metazoa; phylum Chordata; class Actinopteri; order Pleuronectiformes; family Bothidae; genus Chascanopsetta; species Chascanopsetta lugubris. The sequence goes on from JAFBJT010111875.1 coordinate 32,577, forward strand.
CAGAAGAGTGATTTTCATAGTATGACTCAACATGCAACTTAACCTCGATGTTCCCAAACCTTACACACTGCACCTTTAAAGGGGTTTGAAGTCTATGATTGTATATAATTTGCAGTGATTTGCTTGGATTTATTTCTCGAGCCTTGGCAGAAGAACGCACTCTACTGTGTGTCATTCTATACTTATTGTTTTCTGGTTTATAAATTTCCTGAATGTTTTATTACTCATCTAAATCAATGGGAGCAGATTGTGTGTGTGAATGTGATGGATGGCGAACGTACAAGTTCTATTAATCACCGTTATTTTCCTCACTCTATAAACGTCAAACCCGGGTTTCCAAAAATCTGGATAAGCGGTCATTACGAAACTATGGCGTGAAAATGTGCATCTTAAACCAAAATTACAAACCTGACGGTGATAATTCAGACATTCACACATTTTATAGCTGAAGCCGAGCAATAAAACAAATCTTTAATCATGATGAAGTGACACATTTAATGGAATGTCAATAATATGAATTGTTTGAATAGGATTGAATAACCAGTATATTTGTATTTATATCCATATGAATTATATCTGATCCGACCACAATAAGAATCATAACCATAAAACCAAGTCCATAAAAACGTTCACTGTGTAAATCTGGCTCTACAAGCAGCGCCGAGCCCTCCTTTAATTCACTCTTCAATGGCACCAAAACGTGAGTTCCTCGGCCATCGACGAGAACCTTTCCCTTCCCATCATGCATCAGTGTTTCACGTCGCCGGCGGGAAAAAAGAGGGATGAAAGGATCAGCAGCCGTCTCGACTGGAGACCTGTGATATTACTGGAATATTAAAGCTCGGCCCTCAGCCATTACATTCTCACTTTTAAAGTGAGCGAATGCTCTGAAATCCAATGTATAAACACTTAAATGACCTGGTTTTCAGTGGGTTAGTTTTGAGCCTCGCAGCTCGAGCGTCTGCGCTCAAAGGTCCAGTTTGTTTTATCCCACCTGGCTCCACCGTCTAATTAGGGAGTTTAAAAAATACTCCTCCTCCATAAGCAGCATTTTAGAACTCAGCCAAGGAGGAAGTTTATTCTATTGAAAAAGCCACGGAGGAAATAACCCCGGTCGACTCCCTATGATGCCCATGTTTATATGGATTGTTTTGATGGCCATTGAGTCGGCCATGTCTTTTACCACAGGATATTACAGACACTAATTGGCATCGCTTTGCTTCACGGTGTTCTACACAAACATGGTGATTTCTTAGGCCCACCGAGGGTTCAGCTGTGTCCTTGTTGTCGGCGACTTATTCAACGCAACATTCATCTTCATACATTCCGACCTGTAACCGTGTGGCTTCACATTACTCTTAATCAAGTGTGAGGGTACAGCTGGGCGTCTGATGCGGAGTAAATGAGGCACAGAGGGTATTTGTCCATCGTGGACCATCTACTATACTGTGTTTAACCCAGGTACTAGCACCGTGGCTTGTTTTTCATAAAGAAGCAATACATCCTGCAAAGTCTGGGACTTGATAAATCGAGCCTCTGCTGAATCTGAGTCGCAAACAAAGGATGTTGTTATTTTGAGAATGTCGCTACGCTATATGACCTCAAGGGGGCTCTCACACTGGCCTGGTTTGGTTTGGACCAATTGACTTCTCAATATATGTAATTGCGTTATTGTTGGGGTGAAAGGTGTGAAGTGACCTGACCAAATTGGTCGAGTAATGGACATACCAATTTTGGTACACCTATGAGTTGACTGTAATCCCTTTAGGAGGCGGGCGGGGCCAGGCCATCTTGGAAATCGGTGTTTTAGATATTGATGTGTTATAAGAACTGTGATTTAGGAAGAGAGCTGATATATGAGGTAAAAAAAAAAGACCTAATGCCAGCAGTATGTCTACAAGGGGAGAACCCAGGTTTTAGGACTAGAAGATTGATGGTTCAAGTCTTGGGGTGACTGCTGCTGGAAGTGGTGTTGTTGCCCCTATTGTGGTGACAGGAACAGTTGCAGGTGGCGTCCTTCGGATGAGACGCTAAACTGAGGTCCCGACTCTTAAAAGTAAAAGATCTCCTGACATCATCCTCAAAGAGTAGGGGGTTGTTCCCGGTGTCGGGGCCAAATTCCCAACCAGGCTTTATCGCCATCTGACCAACTCATCATCCGTCACCTCTGATTGGCTCAAATGATTCCCTCCCTCTCCACCTCTAACCGGTGTGTGGTAAGGCGCAGAAATGGCTGCCGTGCATCACCCCAGGTGAATGCTAGACATTGGTGGTGGTTGACATGAGCCCCCTATTCTCTGTAAAAGTGATCTAGGTGTCTGTAATAATGCAGTCAATTACGATAGTGGCCAAACAGCAGTACTACATCTTCAGTATCTGTCATGTTGGTGCCATAGGGCTCAAAAAGACTTTTTCTCATAGACTCTCATTTGAGAAATAGTTGTTCTTAAATCAGTGGATAAATTGTTTTAAGATGCTCAACTACCTAATATGGTTCCTTACACTTTCCTCTTTAGAGTCGTTAGATGTTCCGAGGTAGAAAATCTACCAGTCTTATATTGACGACCTATATTTGTTTACATTACAATGGAAGCACATCAGAGAGGCGGGGCAAGAGGAAGATGCTAGTTGTCCGGCTATCTTTGTGCCACACAACACGCAAATGCAGATGGAATATTGCCCCCCCCCCCCCCCCTTATGCTCCAATGAGCAGCTTCTATGGGAAATGACTGGGCTCCGCCCCCTGATTCTGTATCTTGTCCTCATAATTCATCCAGGGATGCAGGGCGACCCAGTTACTGTTCAGGCCCATGCTCCCACAACTTAATCACATTTTATGCCGTCGACAGCTGCTCTTCAAAGGTCCTTCATTGACGGATTATTTTCCGAATGCAGAAATAATTTTATGAAAAGCCGTTTTCAATGTCCTGTATTTTTTAAAATGTTCCTCAACAGTGTGTGATACCTGAAATATTGAATTTGGCTGGAGAAGAAGATTTTAAGAGGAGCATAAGAGCAATAATCTCTCTTAAATCTGTCCTTGTCCTCTCCGCCAGCCGTGGCTCTCCTTGCTTTCCATTACATGTCACATCGTAATGAAAGCAGCTTCATGTTCAGGCTTAATTGACAGTGGAGAAGTAGCTTAGTCATAATTACTACATTTCCTCCTCGGCAGCGGGTTTGAAGAATGAGACATCTGCAGCGCGAGACCAGGCTGCACACAGACAGCCACACGAGAGCGGAGACTGAGCTTTAGATTAGATATCGTCCTATTCACAGAGGGGATGTATCCACAAAGGATATAATGGCTTATTATCGCTGGCTTCCTTGCTAAGATGTATTTTCATAGCTGTCATAATTATTACATTTTTTTAAGTATGCTCAGTATGTCATTTTACACAGACAGAGATGTCAGCCCATTTTGACATTTTATTGTTTTGAAGATGGTGAATGGTGGTGTAATTTGGTGGATAGAGAAGTCGATCTTTTTTCATAAATGAGTGTAAATGTGCTATGTTTCCATATTTTCAACATATTAATGAAGACTGAACTTGAACAGTTGAGCTGTTTCACATGTCTCCATTAAAGCCGGTTCGCCACACTGATGGATGTTGGTGCTCCATCCAGTTATCATTATGACAGATGGGGGTAGCACTAAAATATGTCCTCTTAATGACCTCAGATGCTTGTTGTATTGATCATATCTCATTTTTAAATCACTGTTTAATCAATCAGTCATTATGATACTATATAGTATATATATATATATATATATATATATATGCATATTGTATATATATATGCATATTGACCATGCAGCAACCTCCCGATGCTGACGGGAGAGGCCAATAAGGAGGTGCAAAAACCTGCAGTTCATACATGAGGCTGGCTCCAAGAGTGAGTCAATCCCCATAGACCCCCATTTTAGTATGGTCAATTTTAAAGGTGAATGAATCATCTAACTTGCCTATTTTTTATTTCATCGTTGTTTGAAATTGTGCAAAATTAAGGGATGTGGCCTCTTGAGTGGCACCTGAGGTTATTTGCCACGCTCTGCGGATGGGTTACAGCACCATGGGTCCTCCCCCAGCTCTTTCTGTGCTCCGCCTCTGCCTGTTTTTGGATGAACCAGGAAGTAGGAAGAGTTAGGCTGACATGTGAACCGCCCACAATGAGCCTCATAGGTAATCTTCAGAAACCTTTGGGTGACCTTACAGACGCTTTGTCCATCTTCATTCACAGTCTATGATATTGACCGAGCACACACAGATGTTCCAGTTCGCTTACCAGAGTCCGACATTTATATGGTTAAAGGAAAATAAGCTGTGATCAATAAGACTCACACTGAGCTTTAGCTGCTCTATCAATCCAAAGACAAATGGTCTCCCCATTGATTGAAGACGCCCTAAAACTATCAGGCAATTCATAAATAGCCCAACACTAATCACAAAATCTGGAATGATTCGCCACTTGGCTTTGATTTAAGGACACGATGACACAAGTTCAAAAGCATTTTTCCACTTTATTGCTAAATGGCTCATTATATCATATCGTGTGACCATTTAACACCATCAAAGTGGATAGGGCCCTTCCAGGACCTTGAGATATGAATAGAACTGTCCCCTTCATACCAATGGAGGCCCATCACTGAAATTTTAAGTTTGATAAATTGAGCTTCTTTTTTGCTCCTTTACCAAAGTGATGAAAAGTGTTTGAAATTTAGTGACACAGAGTGGAGAAGTCACATTTTGCAGCCTCTGGCAACTTCTTTAAAGTATGGTGGCCTCCACTGAGAGGACCAACCACTAGATATAAGAGGCTCGTGTTAGGGTAATGAAATCAGCTAATTTATTCACTAAAGTCTTACACACTAATCCACATGTGTCAAACGTTTGGCCCGTGGGCCAAATCTGGCACGTCATGTCATTTCATGTGGCCCCTGAGAGCTTAAAGGCAGATATGAACATCTAAAAATCAAATTAAAGCACACATTGCCCATGAACTCTAGTTAATTACACATGCCACTTTGTATGTGTAGCAATATATTCAGTGTGTTTACATTTTTACATCTGTGGAAATGCATAGCCAATATTTGTAACTTGATTTTAAGTTTACAACATTTCCAATTACATTAGGTCCTACAATTAAATCCGGCCCCTTGTGAACAACCATCATGCTGATGTGGCCCTCTGTGAAAATGAGTTTAACACCCCTGCACTAAACCTTTAGCAGGACTGACCAGCACCTGCAGCCCATCTGTAGCAATCAGCATTCATGACTTATTCGATTTCTGCCTCACCACAGACGCACAGAAGAATGAATTATCACTTTCAGCCACACGGTGCCAAGCTGGAGAGGAACCTCCACCAGTCTGTGATTACCCATCAGTTGCCTAACTAATCTGGACTGCAGTGTGTGTGTTTGTGTGTGTGTGTGTGTGTGTGTGTGTGTGTGCGCGCGTGCACACGTGTGCGCGCGCAGTGAGAGACGTGCCCCACCCCTACCAACGGGCCAGGCGAATAACAGCAGCACATGGAGCTGTGTATGCCGGCTGTCAGAGTGACAGCCGGCATACACAGCTGACAGAGTGAAGGATCAGGAGGCTACTCCTCTCAGCTGTCTCTGTGCCCGACCCTCAGCACCAGCCTGGCATGAGCCGAGAGTTCGCTGATCCATCCTGAGTCGCTGCCATGCATTTGGATACCAGTCATTTGGTAGAAGTCGTACTTTATTATCTGTGTCTTCGTGCTGCACTGAGCTGTCAAGTTTCTCCAAAAATCAAGTCTGGACAAGTTTTATTTGACATGCAAATGTATTGTTTGTACTTTGCAACTTCGGCCAACCCCGAGACGCAGAGCCGGCTCTTTGGCACAGACCACATAGGCCAAGGGATGGGCAAGTACTTTACCCAGGGGGCCACAGAAGAAACTCAGATTGTTTTTGCAGCCGGCCAAATGAACTTTGTTTTGCTAACACTGATTGTTAACACACTGTTGGCTCCTCATCATTACTAACTATCGATCCATCCAACCATCCATATCCAAACACATGCATATCTCCACCCACTCCACCTGCCTCGCAACACTGCTCTGGTCATGTCCACATCAAAGCATGACAGAATCACGCATTTACACGAAAGGGAGGCATATCAAAATAAAAGCATCTTTTGGCAATTTTGATCGAATCTTTTCTAGCTTCACATATAAAACTGTGCAGGTCATACCTAACCAGACTGGACCACTGTGCGGGCTGGTTCTGGCCCACGGGCCGTGTATTGCCCAGGTCTGTCATAGGAGGTTGCCTAGGGCGCCACCTGCTGGAGGGGGGCACGGCTTGCAAGCCCTCAAAAGCAAACAAACAAATGAAATGAATAAAATAAAACAAATAATGGCAATAATTCGCATTCCCGACTGATGCCCTTTCCTTGTGCTCTGTCTTGAAAATACAAAATGAACAAATACAGAAAAAATTAACCATCAAACCAAGATTTCTACCCGTATAGTAAAAGTAACAATGTAATGCTGTATTTGTTTATGTTTGTAAGACACTAACCCGGTATGAGGTTTACTACACCGCGACATCACCACTGTGCCTGGGATGCTGAGTGACAGCTATGAGCTAAAATAAGCCCCATGTATTCTACCTTCTTCACTCCTCCCCGTGTCCTCTCCTTCCTCCCTGTCCGGCAGGAGGCCTGACCTTTCCAAATAAAACTCATCCCTCAGCAGAGCTCTTTCATGTCGCAGCGCTGTTTCCTGCTTTGACAAACGAATAACAAAAGGACCAAAGCTTTTTTTCCCCAACATTTTTCTGCAAGGAATTTTTTCAAATCTAAGATCAATCTGCTAGTGTGATTTAGCCCCACATTGTCACTGAAGAATGCTGTTTTGAAAGATGCTTAAAAACCAAGGTTTGTGTATTCATGCATGCAGTAGCAGCAGCAGCAGCAGCAGCAGCAGTAACTCCTCTGGGCCGGCTGACACTTGAGTCCAATGCATAGAAAGAGAGGAGGTAGAGGATCTGAGATTTACGGTTTGTGGCTGAATTAACATTGTGCACATTACCAGGTAACGGTATATACGGCGTGTGTATGTGATTTATTCTGCAGTGGTCCGGTGGGAGGTGTGATAGTGGCATTACTCTTAAGATTTAATTTTCCTTGCCTCTTTATACGGAGTCCAATCCTTGGCCACTTGAACTCAATAAGGGGATTTGTAATCCCTGTGAGAAGAGTATTATTAAAAAAAGATTCTTACATTGTAATTTCAAAAAATTAGGCAGAAAGTTGTACACAAAGAACTCTGATAAGGTATTACATGAATTTTTTCATTGCTTCTGAAAGAAAGAATGACCTAATCGGTCTTAGAGACTAAATGACAACAGCAGGTGTCCATGAGCACATGGTGACAATAAAGCTGCTTTCATACAATTGTGCAATAACATGTCATGCAAAGTACATTTTCATTGGTCATCCTACTTGGTGTGAGTTTGACATGACCATGAATCCCATAAGGATACAGAATTCGTATTGTCCTCACCGTTTTCTGGACCAACACACCTCAACCTCCGGGCTGATGGATGAGTTCAATAGGGAATAAGTGGAAAAACTGCAGTTAAACAAGGTGGCCACTTGAGGCTGTTTCCAAGAGAGAGTCGATCCCCATAGACTTCCACGTCAAAATGGATTGGAATTTTTTTTTTTCAGTTGCTTTAATTCAGTCACAACGAACTGAAATCAACAGACAAATGGTGGACAACAGACGGATGTTGGGGATAGCGTTTACTTGCTACTCGTGATCCAGTGATTCCATTAGCACAACTAACGAAGGCCAACATTTTATTTTGCGTTTGACATGAACACTGCAAAAGGGAAGGTGAGGGAGATTTGTTGTTGCTGATGTGTTCACTGGGTTTGAGACGACAGTGTTGCACAGTTTGTCCATCACCTAGCCTTGTGTGCATGCTATTGTTTATGTGCACCACTTTTAAAACGACTCATTAAGAGTGGCACTCAGGAGAGTACATACCTCCACCAAGGACTTCTTAGATTCAATCAAGCTACACCAATTTGCACATCGATATACAGGTAAGTGCCAGAAGAATTCATGTTTTCCTCTCTATGAATCATCCTTGGGCATTGGGGAGGTAATATTCTCCATATATTGATATAGATAATATAGTATTTAAGAAGATACCTATTCAGTAATATCTGGATTCCCTGTCATCTCTGTGTTTGTAGCTGACACAGTGCGCAGCACAATGTTGCTTGCCCATCCTCCTCGGTGTCATCACCCTGTGCGAGTCTGCAATGGGGAAAAACGAAACGACTCATCAAAAATCATTGTTCCTCCATGTGATTCAAACCATGACTTCAGCAGACATATTTATGGCCACAGTACTTTGCCATGATTATTACGGATATGAAACCTCCGCAGCTTCCTGTGTTCTTGTGCAAGGACCGAGGTGGAGACAGAGTTGTGTTGCTGGAGTCAGATCAGTCTTGGACGATGTTTCTTTTAGGAGAACGATCCCGATCGAGAGATATCAAGAAAGCCCACCCTGGGTGATAAAGATACTGCCTCACAAAGTATGATGCATAGGCGTTGGCACAGTCGTGTGTTCTCAGCCAAGTAATCCAGAAATATAGTGGATACAGCTAATCCATATCAATCCAACGCTGCTGCTTCTCTTGCAGAGATTGAGTGCCCACAGCTATTTTGTTTCCACTGTGTCAGAGCCCCTGGAAGCATGGTCCTTCTCTTTTCCCTCTTTGTCACTGAGGCCGTTGTTGCTAAAGAAAAAGTCTCACCCTACAGTTTTTCTTCCAGCAACTTTGCCTTTCGGAGTTTATTTGGGATCAAACCGAGATCACTGGTCAGTCCATGAGGACCTTTTGTGTGGCTAAGTGTGTGAGTGGGGCATCATATTTACCCTCACGAAGGAAATTACCTCGTGATTTGAATGTCAACAGGATTATGGGGGAAAACCGCTGAATGGATTCCAGTGTTCACTCCACCAATCATGGTGTTTGATTGTGGTTCAGCACAGATCAGTTTTGACATTTCAAATTCATAACCTGTGTCCTAAATCTGACTTGCATGTGACATGTAACGAAATGACACATGTGCATACATTGCAAGCATTAACGATAACAGCAGAAAGCATCACACGCAGTTGTATGTGAGATCACTCACATACAACAAACAGCTGTCCAGAGATCAAGGAGCAGAGGATACATTTGATTTTTGCTGTTAGCGGCTTTTGTTGGCCATGTGAGCAACGCTCAGCGCGGTGTATGGGTGTGTGGCTAAAACACTGCATGGATTCCAATATGACTGATAAAACTAATCTTCTTTCTGTGTTGCGCAGCCATAAAAAAATGATGAGTCACATCAATGGGAAAAATAGGGATGTGAGGCACTTCAGCTGTGTGATGGGAAAACAGTCACAATAGACTTTGGCAGAGAAACAGAGCCCATTTATACCTGGTCCGTATTCCAATTGTTAGTTTCAGGGCAGCTGTGGCTTAGGGGTTAGAGGAGCTGTCCTTAACCCAGGTCAGAGGTTCGATTCCCTGAAGTGTCCTTGGGCAAGATATTGAACCCCACATTGTCCCATGTGCTCGTAGATACAAAGTGCTGCAATTAGATGCACATTATGAACATTTGTGTGACTGGGTGAATGTAACCTGTATCGTAAAGTGCTATTTAGAGATATAGAGCATTTACCATTGAATGACCTGCCATCCCACACATTGAAATGAGATATGGAATATTTCTCTTATGACAGAAGAAATGAGTCCTTAAATGTTTTACTGAAATGCTTGAAAAGTGAATTCTTACCCTTGAATGTGCCCATATCAGTGCTTGATATGGTGTGCAGATGACCATGACCTGTCTCACCTCCTACAGATTGAAAAAGCAAAGAAAAAAAAAGTTATTTGAATCCTTTTTTTTTTCTTTTTTTTTATACCAGACCTCATAAGTCAGCGGATGGGATCCGCATTAAGAAAGGACGCAATAACCCGACATGACAACACATGATGAGAAATCGATAGCGTCATCTTCCTCTCCGCACTCTGTGAAAGGATAAGGAGTGAAGGGGGTAAGGGGGCGGGGGTGGGCGTCGCTTCATTTTTAACTATTCATGGGGACCTTGACAGGCAGATTGTCGGTCCCATTAGACCGGATGACACAGATGTATGCCGATAATGTATGAACAGGAGCACTGCATTGCGTACAGTGGATGCAGCACACTCCATGCTAATACGTTATGTATGTTGAGCACAATGTGCGCATCACATTGTTGTTTTCAGTGTAACGTTAAAATCTGCGTTTCCACTTATCCACTTTTTGTGTATGTGATGAGGCATGTTTTCTTTGTTTTGTTTACAATTTCTCATAAAAGTTTAGGTGAATCTATGTCAGTTTAAGGATGAACTTTGTTGGATAAATCAAATCAAAAGCTTCACAGTATGGTAATTGCCTCTCCAAATTCCCGAGAGTTGAAAGTCAAGAGGAGCAGGGAGGCATTGCTGGAGAGAAGAAGGTCTGCGCTGCATTCACTTAACCCATGGCTGTTGTTACTCGGCAGTTGGGATGGATTGACAGTTGAATTATTTGAATCTGGACAGGATGATGATCGTCAAACCACTGAATGCACAATTGTTCAGGAAGGGTAAAAGGTGGAGAAGATGATAGATTTCTCAAAACACTTTTTAGCTCCTGTGTAAAAATAGTATAGTAGCAGTTGTCAGACAGTGCATGTTCATGTGTAGTGGCAAAGACAATACCCAAGTCATTCACTAGTCAAATGTTGTCCATGTCAACAGAGCTGTCCTCCCTGCGCCGTCTCCTCCACTCAGTGTTGAGCAACAGTCAGACAGAGCATGTTTACGTCTAGTGAGGCCGTAGCGTCTGCAGCTAGCTCCTGCTTTGCTTTTCCAGAATGACAGACTCCACCTCCTCCATAGACCTCCAGAATGCAAGTCTGTTTTGATTCTTGTTCCATTTCCTATTTCCCACTGAGACGTTTGACCTTTTCTCAAAAGGTAGTTTAATGTCTCGAGCTCACTTGGACTCCACAGGCTGGAATGGATGAGCAGTAGCTACCAGAGTATTCCTAATAAGGAGCTGTGTGTGTGTATTCTGTATGTGTCGGTGTGTGTGTGCGCCGTATTGTTGTCAAACATGAACACGAGTCATGTATTAGTCTGTTTTTTTTAACGCTGCTCGTTTTTCCTCACTGATTCAAACAAACATTGACTGAACATTGTGATATTTTTCATTCCTCCGCAACGCTGTTTTGTTTGTGCCGTTGCCCGATGTGTGCGGTGCGGTGGCTCCCTCCTCTGCCGTTTTGTGAAGTCTGTGGCACAAACATGTTAAAATCAAAGAAAGGGCACCCAGCAGGGGCTGCTGTCTGGAGGATGAACACTTTCATGTTGTTGTCATTGTAATTCATGCTGATTTCTGAAAAAAGAAACAAAACGTTAAAAGTGCAGTGTGTACGATTTGGGTCATTTTTGTCACGTCTGAAAAATATTACAAAACAATTACATACTGACATTTTTCATAACCCTAAAATGAGCCATGTTTTTACAGTAGTTACTGTAGACCTTCTAAACGTTTTTTTGAGTTTTGATGACAACTGAAGTCGACCATAGGATCTCCTGCATGATCAGAAGGGTGAGGGTGAGGTGATGGATACAACATGTAACTTCACCTAGAGAGGTCACCAAATCTTACACACTGCACCTTTGATGCCCAGTATATACCGAAGAAACGACAAAATCTAGGAGCAAAAACTTCACCCTGGTGTACGCAACGTACGCGCCAGACACCACACCGAATCAAGCCATTGGTTTTCCGCAGGTTAATACTGTGGCGGAGTGTATCACAAATTCTAATGGGCCTCAAGTGCTATCGGAATGGGTAAATGTGAGAATCTGTTATCCGGGCTTTGGGGCCCGAATAGCTAAAAAGGGCATGTTTATTTTCTTCTCCTCTCTCCACAGAGTACTTGTACTGTTCTCCATCACCAGTGCATTGTCTATTGATTTTCCCCCAGTCCGCTCTATCAGTCTGGCCTTAATAAGACAACACATGTCGCCTTTAAAAGAAATGTATTAGAATGTTAATGGATCACGCCGCAGACGGGTTTGCCTCTCTGGGCAGTGTTGTGCACGTGTTCGCGCGCAACGGTGTTGGTGTGTACGCGCGTGCCGCCACGTTTTCATTAAGGCAGTGGAAGCAGGCATTCATCTTGATGGTTTTAGTGAGTAAAGTGGGTGGAAAACAAGGAGTCGGTGGCGATGGAGGGATGAAGGGATAAGGATGGAGGGAGAGAGTGGGGAAGAAACCTCCTCGTGCAGAGTGGATTCATCTTCTGTCTTATTGCTCCTGCAGGGACCAATTTATCTTCATTTAGGTTTTTGGCACCAACCCCAGCCCAGACCACTCGCCTCGAGGAAACGCATGGACTCAACATGGCTCTTTAGCCCGTGCGATCTGTATCTCTGGTCTGACCAGTTTTTCAAAGCCTTGTTGTGGTTGTTCCCGTTCAGATAGAGAATTGACACGATTGTTAAATGGGAACACAAAGAAATAACCCCAATGTCTTGACCCCTAATTAGAAAAATATACAGTTAAAGTAAGTCTATTTGAGATGATATTGAATTTACACCACAACCTGTGTAACCACAGACAATAACCTTAACCCTAACCCTACCCCTAAACCTAGCCTAACCCTTACCCTAACCCTAGCTGCTTAACCCTAACCCAACTTCCAACTTCCATATCTCGGGTTACAACAGCAAGTTCAATAGACTCCAAATGACCTGAAACATGATGTAGAACACTCGACCAGTGAATTTTGTCAAAATCATCGAAAGTTCTCCAAAAACAAATATAGACATACCCTTAAATCCTATATAGTCATAAATTAGGTAGGACATAGACACCAACTCCTGACCACAGTGAGTCAGTGGGATCAATCACTTGGATGATAGACTTGTCTCGGACTACCCAGGAGCAGTGAGGCCAATCTGGCCACTAGGGATTTATAAGACAGTAGCTATTTTAGCTCCGGATTTAAGCCCAGAGGATTCTATCAGGAATAAAAAAATATAAAATTTTATTTTATTTTATTTTTTAATTGAAATTGCACATCATATTTGAGATCAGATGTTCTCCCATGGTGATCCCATATGGAGCAGCCCAAAATGGAAGGGCAGTTGAGTCACATCTTCATAGCTGGATTAAAACTTATTTTTTGTGAATTTCATACCTAATAACACAAAATATGAAATTAATAAAACAACGCTTGTGTTGCCGCTGCCAGACTGTGAAGAGAATGACAGTCCACATGATTTTCTTATTTACTTGACCAGGCTGGTTTCACATTTGCATTAATATTTAAATTTTTGTTTTTGGATCAGTTGTTTTTCAATAGCTTGTATATAATTAAAGGAACAAAACACATTTATTGAATACATGATGCGGTGTCTAAGCTCACCCCTAATTTCCTCCCGGAGTTTGAGGCTCCTGCATCCGCTATGTCTTTATTGAGCTTGAGCGCCGACCACAACACCCTCTCTATTCAGCAGGGTATAAATTAACATTGATTTTAGATATGGCCTTACTGTATCATCATGGCCTTGGTGGCCAAATAACTAACAATAACCTTCACAGTGTGATGGGGGGGCGGGGGCGGTGGGCGGTGGAGATGTGGTGAGGGCAACAAATAAAGGCACAGGGGGAGGGCAGCGTTATTCTGTCAGTGCTCCTCTTCATTACTCCGGACTGCCGATTAACACAACATCTTTTGTTGCCTCCTCTACTTCGTGTTTGCAGATGCCCCGTCCAGATGGACGCGGTGATTCAGTGTCACAGTGATCAATTTCATTTAAAGGTCCAGTATGTAAAATTGAAATAGAATAGTCGGATGGGGGAATTGGATGATAATGCTGATGGTTATATACGTTTATAATCACTTGAACGTGTGAGTTATCGTTTACATTTGTCTAGAACAGATTGTCAAACTCGTTTGAGTCTTCTCAGATCTTCTCAGGTCCCTACCACAGAGTATGCGCTACACCTCACTTCACTGCCACAGGTGGTGTTTTCATTTTTTTGGAAAGTTCCCCACCGCTCCTTTAAAAGTTGTTTTTTTTGAAGTGGGTGGTCTACGAGGGACTTGTATTTTGTAGATACATTATAAGGACTTTACAAGAAGTTGTAACTCACGTCCCACTTCACATAATTTCCCCTAAATCAAGTTGAGAATGGAACCTGGATTAAATATTATAAAAGTACTTCAGAGACCCTCATGAAAAAAAAAATCTGAATTATGTAAACACATAATTCAGATTACTAACTTTAAAATACATGCCAATATCTGAAATAGCTGATCTAACAATGAAAAGGTTTTGACTTATTTTGACTAATAAACAGCCGCAAGTCTATTTCAATGTACGCATTTGAATTCCTGATGTATATGTCTCTGAAAATCCGAAGTTGGTTCCACGTTGATATAATTGCGTATCCTCAGCGTAGAGGCGTAACTGTGCTCAACCTGTTGATAAAACACTCAGCAGTCGCGTTGCACATTAAAGTCTCTCTACCCCTCCTCGCCCCCTCGTCCTCCATATGCAACTTACAAAACAACGTGCCGCACGACGCTGCCTTCGCCAGATGGAACTAAACAGTCGGATGCTTCTTAATTGTTCCGCTGCCAGAGATGGAAATGGGAATGGGGGCGTGGGCGAAGGCAGGGGACCGGCTTTAGAAGGGGAGGGAGACGGATGTCAGAAATCTGAGGGACCCCTGCTGCCATGTCTGGATGCAGCAGTGGCTGCGCAGTGAGAGAGAGAGAGAGGGGGGGGGGGGGGGAGGGCGGGGGGGGGGGGGGGGGGGGGGGGGGGGGAGGGAGAGGGAGAGAGAGAGAGTAGGCAGAGTTGTGTCTTCCCGGCTGTGTTGCGCTGTGCTGTCTGCTGGAGGTGCCCCACTGACAGCCCAGGATTGATGGATAGAGCTGTGTATCGCACATAACATCAATTCTGTCCTGCTTTCTCTTTCATTCCCAGTCTCACTCCCTCATCAGTCCTCCCTTCCCCTCTCCTCTCTGTGCTGCTCTCTCTCCCTCTCTCTCTCTCTCTCTCTCTCTCCCTCCCTCCCTCCTTCCTTCTCTCCAGGTCCCTCGTGGTCCCTGTCTCTTCCATATTAGTTTCCAAAAGGCATCTTTAATGCTGCGAGAGCGCGAGCCGTGAGGCAGCGAGCGAAGAGAGCGAGCGGGCGAGCGGGATTGCTATCTTTGTGACGGCTCCTTTTCCGCTCGGCAGACTGCGCGCAAAGCGGGGAAACTGGACTGGACTGTGGTGTTTCGTGGTGGAGGTGGGAGAGGAGCTGGAGGCAGAGCCGAGAGGCGAGCTGGACAGATGGAGGACGGCATCCAGCACCTGGGACACTGCATGGTTGACATGAAGGAACTGAGCGCCGACCCTGAAGGACTGACCGCTGCTGGTGAGCCGACCGCACCGCGTCTGTCTGTCTGTCTGTCTGTCTGTCTGTCTCCTGGTCTGCTCCCTGCGTCTCCCCCCTCTGTCCTCCCTCGTCCAGTGCAACTCTCAAGCACCCTGGGGGGCATCTCAGTGGATTGTGTCTGCTGCACAGTGCAGCACAGTTTCTAGAAGCACTGCGAGGTTGAGTTTTGTGCGTATGTACCCCCAGTTTGTTTTTTGCAGTGTTTCTGTTGCCCACACACACACACACACACACACACACACACACACACACACACACACACACACACACACACACACACACACAGTCGGGTTGTGTGTGTTGGAGAGGGAGGCGAGGGTGGAGGTACCAGCAAGAGTGAGGGAGGTAAACAATTTAGACAGACTGACTCATTTAAATGCAAGATGATCAATAAGCAGCTGATTGAATTCCCTCCTGTTTCATGAGCTCATCTGAACACCTCTGAGTCATGTTGTAGTAATTGATTATTGTACCTCCCATTATCCTTAAATCTGCCTATTTAATATCCATAAAGTATCAGAAATCATTAAAAAAGTTGATTCAACCTAGTTTTGCAAAGAAGGAAAGGGCGAAATTAAAAGCAACACATTCATCACAATGGAATCCTCAATGTATTGATTTTAAAAGTTCAGCAGCTTTTTAAAATTTTTTTTACAAGCTTTCACTTTCATCTTTGCTGATTTAAAGGTGCAGTGTGTAAGATTTGGTGACATCTAGAGGTGAAGTTGCATGTAGTACCCATCACCTCACCCGCACCCTCCCGAGCATCGTGCAGGAGAACCCGTGGTCGACTTCAGTCGTCATTAAAACGCAAAAAAGATGTTTAGCGTGTCCACTCTGGGCTACTGTAAAAACATGGCGGCCCCCGTAGAGAGAGGGACCCGCTCCTCGTGTAAATACAGCCTCCTCCTGTTCGCCACAGTTCCATTCCATGAAGCCGAAGAGCATTGCCACTAATGAGCGCTGGCAGAGGCAAACTGGCTGTCTCAGTGCCCATCACAACGGGAGAATGCTCAAGAGATTAGCCATATCAGCGACGCCTAGAAGGGCTGCTCTCCAACTTTAATGCCTTTGCTCACCGAAAGCAGACTCGCTGCGTGCAGCAGCGCAGGCTCAGCGCCTCCGCTGGCACACACGCTCAACACCATCATCCTCCTCCCCATGGGGATGAGTCAATGGAGCCGTACAAAGAGGAATGAAAGCGCAATTCATGATGCCTCGTCTCCTTTGCCTGGAACCACACTGATATACACAGAACCACCTACGCACACACAGACACACACACAGACAGACACAGCAGAATAGAATGACATATGTGCACGCCAGTGCATTCATACACTCTCACTGTTAACAGTTATGACCTGATGTCGAACCCCGTGATTCACACACAGCCGTAGAATCACACAGTCACAGTTTGGGCGATGGCATGTGACAGGTGTGGGAGTGCGGCGGTAATGACAAACACCTCTGTTTTGTTTTCCCCCGCACATCCCCAGAGACAAAAAGGGAAGCGCGAAGCACATAATTACCATGTTTGACACGGGAGACGGGCTGACAACCGCACATTATCAGTCGCAAGGTGAAATAGTTTATCTCCTCCTCCCTGACAGCAGGTGGGGAAAGTGGGTGCTCACAGGATGGAACACGGTGCTTATTAGGGTGGGACCTGAATCGGCATTTTACGAAGCCAAAGGGTAAAATTATCTATTCATAGCAGGATCTGAACATGGGAGGTTTAGATTTGAAGGTGCAGTGTGTTCTGGTCGTTTTTGTCACTTCTCGAAATGTAACAAAAACAATTGCATACAGGCAGTTTCATTCATTTATAATCACCTAAATGTATTCTTTTTTCCATAACCCTCAAATGAGCGCACTCATTAATTTTGTACATGAGCAGTGGGTCCTCTCCACGAGCACCGCCATGTTTTTACAGTAGCCCAGAGTGGGCATACCAAACATCTTTTGAGTTAGAATGACAACTGAAGTTGCATGCTCAGAAGAGTGAGGGTGAGGTGATGGATACAACATGCAACTTCACCTCTAGATGTCACCAAATCGTACACACTGCTCCGGTGTGATGGAAGTTATTTCAGTTACTATGAGTATTATATCGGTCCTTCTATGAGTTTGTTAGAGCCTCTGGAATGTTCTGCTCTGAGTCACCAGCTATTCAGGCACAATACCGGTAAGGGAGTTGGTTCCAGAAGAGATTTATTCGGAGCTTGCAGAAAGGGTTCACAGCAGGTGGGTAGAGAAATAACAGGCAGAACAGAATCCACAGTCTTTGTCGGGTGAAGTCCAAAGAACAAAGGATGTTGTTTGTCAGAGTTCACTCTAAAGCAGCAGCCATGTTGCACTGCCATGTTTTTTACAGTAGCCCAGGATGGACATATTGAACAGCCTTATTGATGGCGATCGTGGCTGCTCCTGCTTGCTTTTGTGTTGTCGGACATCGATGCCCGATGTGCACCAAGCTTTGAGGCAAAGAACACGACAAATGGCGATGCTGCAAGTTCTTTGTCAGTCACGTGGTACCAGTCATCCCAAAAAAATAGAATAAACATACTATCTTTATAATATCACGTTGAGAATCTCATGTCTGTAAATCAGCAGGTGCATTTTGAAGCTTCATCTTCCACACAGTACCCCTCCATATTCATCCCTTACTGTAATCATTAGGTCTTTCCGATTCACCAGTTGTCTGATTTTGTCCCATCATGTAGGACCTAAATGATAGGACACCTACACCTAAAATCACCTACATTTTAGGTGATTATAAATTCATGAAAATGTCAGCAGGTAATTGTTTTGTAATCTTTCCAGAAGTGACAGAAATCTTATACATTCCACCTTTAAGGAAATTAAATATGCATTAATTGGTGTAATTCTATAGAAACTCTGCATCATCTGCTTCTGCTTAACGATGCATTTGATTTAGTTGCTCAGTTTGAAGAATCACTCTCTGACGTCCACAAATCCCCATGCCTATTTGAGCATGTGCAGATGTGTGTGTGTGTGTGTGTGTGTGTGTGTGTGTGTGTGTGTGTGTGTGTCTCCTACATTATAATGACCAGGCATCAGAGGGCCAGTAGAGGGCAGTGCAGCACATCTTCTTTTCCGTACTCTATGCGCATATTGGTACCTTTTATAGAAAGGAACATGGCCCCACCCCCAACTCTGTATTCACTCCCACTCATATACCCGTGCTTACAGGTGAAATGTAAGGATTATAAAATAATAACTTCACCTCTAGATGTCGCTCAAACCTACCCACCGTGCCTCTGCACACTCCCGTCTCCGCCCCCTCTCGGTTCATCCTAATGCATCACTACACTTTGTTAAACGCTGGCAACCCAACCATCTGCCCCCATCCTCAATCTCCCAGGGCAGTAATGCGACAATAAGTCACCCTCTCATTCAGCACCACTCGTCCTAATGGGATGCCTGTTGTTTATTTTCCTGCCTCCACAAACATCAGCGGAGTCGGAGGCATGTCTGAGTCTGAGTGAGACATGATATGCAGGAATTGTTTCATGCAGAAAATGGACGATTCAATAAGATTAGTAAGACCGCAGTAAGTGTGTGTGTGTGTGTGTGTGTGTGTGTGTGTGTGTGTGTGTGTACAGTGGTGTTGTTTGTGATCAGGGTATAGGAACAGTTCCTGGAGACGCTGTTGGTGGTTCTTTCTCTGAAACATCCAATCCCATGAGCTGGCTGTAAAAGTGAATTATTAATACCACCTCAAAACCCCGAGTAAACACTATTCTAAATTATAAAGCAGGATTTGTTTTTCGGCGCAGACTCTTACATGTAATATCTATTCATGAAGAGGATAAGCAGCAGTGATTAGGACTGTGTACTTTGTGCTTTGTGAGAGGGTTTATCCGCGCCCCCGTTTGGAGATTGCCTGATTTTCCTAGCTGAGCTCATAGCATATGACGAAGGCGAGCGGGAGCGGGAGCGGTGGTGGGGCTGGAGCTGGAGCTTTTTACACAATTATTTTTTGCCGAGTCAGGAACAAACAGCAATCCCGTGTGGAATCTGTTTGCACCCCCCCCCCCCCCCCCCCCCCCCCCCCCCCCCCCCCCCCCCCCCCCCCCCCCCCCCCCCCCCCCCAATTCACTCCTCTCCCTCCTCTCTGCCATACAGTGGTTATCGGGCTGTACAGTGGGTGACGAAGCAGGGCAATGAGAAGGGACGAGGGTTAAATGATCGAGACGGACAATTTAACTCCCTGTACATTAATTAACTTTGTCATTCCCGCAGAAATCACCCAGTCCGCCCGCTCACATCCCTAATAAATGACGCTCTCTGCTCGGCTCGGTTTTGCTCTCCACCCCCCCCCCCTCACACACACACACACCCACGATACCACCCGCACATGGCGGGGTGATAGATTGGAGGTACGGTGGAGGCTGTAGCTGTTATTTCTAGAGCCGGCTGAAACTGCGGTATAGCCGGGCGGGCACACCTCATTTGCTTCGGGCCCCTCTGGGAGTCACATCTGCATGTGCCTGCCTGCCGCCTGCCGTCTTGCTGAGCTCATTACCATATTCATAATGCCAGCAGATATCGATTATAAATACCACACCTGCGCCAGCGCCCCCCCCCCCCCCCCCCCCCCCCCCCCTCCCCGCTCTCCCCCTCTCGCCATCGCTCCTTGCACGTCGGTGAGCCGCATGTGCGAAAGAAAGGAGGCTGGGTCGAGACGGACAGTACAGGTGGTTGACCCCTCCTCGTGTAACGGGTAATTGGAGTAATTAGACGGCGTTTTTGTTTTGGTCAACCTGATTCTTGCCGGGGGTTAATGACGTGCACGTGTGTTCGGCGCGCGAGGACAAGAATGGTGCCGCAGTGCACGTATAACAGGTGTTCGCTCCTCAGGTCGCACATGCATAATTTGATTTTAATAACGGCGGTGATGTGGTGTACGCAACAGATTTCAGAGCTGCTGTGGAGCTCCGTCAGAGTTCATGCTCACAAACAGAGCGTGGGCAGTGTTGTCTGAGATACGTTGTCTTCATCCTTCCACGAATACTTGACAGTTTTAAGTTGTGTACATTAACTCCCCGCCGAACTGAATCGGAACGTTGTTTTTGGACGTCTGCTGGGTGAATTGTAGAATTGGTCTGATGTTCAGACATTTAAAGGTGCAGTGTGTACGATTGCGGTCACTTCTAAAAAAAAATAAAATAAAATAAAATAAAAAGTACAAAACAATTGCATATTGTCGTTTTCATGAATTTATAATCACCTAGATGTTTTGTTTTTCCATGACCCTTAATTGAGCCTATTAATGTTTATTTACATGAGGAGCGGGTCCTCTCTACGGGGGCCGCCATGTTTTTACATTGGCCCAGAGTGGACGCACTAAACATCATTTGAGTTTGAATGACAACTGAAGTCGACCATAGATTCCCCTGCATTGCCAGAAGGGTGAGGGTGAGGTGATGGATACAACATGCAACTTCACCTCTAGATGTAACCAAATCTTACTTGTATCCGGCGCTGTTTCCTTATATCCCTCCATGACGGGTGTAGCGCACCGTTAGCATGTTTCTATTTATTTCCATTTCTATGGAAATCTCTTCCAATACATTGAGCTTCCCTTCACCCTTCCCCTCTTGTCCTCTGCCTGCTCACAAATACCCTTCTCGGTCGGTTGGATTGAATAGTGTTGTGCCATTGGGATGGAGTAAGAGCTCTGAATTCAAACCTTTTATTTTCCAACATATATGCAAAGCAGTCTATTGGAAACCAACTTAAAGGTGCAGTGTGTACGATTTGGTGACATCTAGAGGAAAAAAATCTATACACTTAGGCGATTATAAATTCATGAAAATGCCAGTATGTGATTGCTTTGTGATAGTTTTAAAAGTGACACAAAAAAAGACCTAAATCTTACCCACTGCACCTTTACCCATAAGTATATTGGATTAACATCACCTGCACGTGTTGCATGTGATCAGCAGGGATGGAGTCCTCTTATAAAACTCCTCAAGTGTCCTCATGAGAAATGAAGGCACCAGAGGCAGTTACCCGGCAGCTGGCAAGGTTTCAGTCCTTCTGACTGAAGAGCTCTTTGTTGCCGTCGCTCATCGCGTCATCCAGGCTTATTAAAGTTTCATCAGCACTCGCGATGGAAGCCTCATCGGTGACACTACGAGGATGCATGACCCCCGAGGAACGCAGTACTGACAGGAGTAATGCGAAAAGCAGATAACGACGCAGGCAGTGTATTAACATACATAATTGGCCTATTTGAGGAACCGTGTGAGTGTTTACTTGCTCGCACACTTCAGCTATTTGTGCACCTGATTAATTAGACGTTGCGTGTACTTATGCGCGCGACACATATTGCACGAAGTTTGCATAAGCCTGCTTATTCAAATGGGGCCCATCCTGACAAGTGTGGCAGTTGACAGACTCCAGCTCATTGAAACTTGAAGCTTAAGTCACAAGCACATTTCGATTTGATTCACCACTTGGCCGAGATTTTTTATTTATTTATTTTTGTAAATGCACCGTTTGTTTTCATTAAGTCTTAAGTCGTGGCCCTCTACTTGAATTATTGCCATTGGTTTAGTTAATTTACAGAGCCGTCTTATCTTGGTCCCATTGTTACTTTTGCATTCGTTTGAATAAATGTTTCAAAGATTATGTTTAAAAGAATAAAAGCTAAATAATTTTGAATGGGTTACCCACTTTAAACATTGCATATGGTCTTGGAGAGATTAGCTTTAAAACAGGGGTGTCCAAACTCATTTTCACTGATTGCCACTTACGGAAAAATACACAAAAGGCTGGGCCACTATTACAGTTAACAAAAGAAATCAATTGTTCGTCAATGATGCTTTATAATCACAACTTGCCATTAATGGGTTTTTATTCATTTTGTAACAAAAAGCATCAGAAAGTTGAGCAAGCTGGAATTAAAACCTGTCATCTTTACTTCCAAAGGCATCTGCTCTCTGCACTGAGACACTCATACTAATGCCGAGTTGGCAAATTTAGAAAGCTATCTCCAATGAAGCAGTAGCTCCATAAAGTGTTGAACTCAAGTCAAGAGGTAATTTAATATGGGCCACATTCCATTCTGTTTTTAGAATTTGCTTTGGGCCAACTTTTAATGGTCTGCGGGCCCTCGGGCCAGAGTCTGGACACCCCTGCTTTAAGATTTCAAACCATAGGAAACCAAAAAACTAATTTTGCCAAAAAACACCTGCATCTTTTCATCGACTCGTTGTTGTGACATTATATGCAGGGATTTATGAGGGAAAGGTCCTTATCTCCAAATGAAAGGTATATTCTACAGAATTTAAGAAAACACAATGTTTACACCAAGGTAATCCCTCTCAATCAACTTTTCTGAAGTGTGTTGGTGTAAGACCAGCACACACTAACCAATAAAGCACCCTGTTACCCACTCAAACCCTGTCATAGCATGCTTTTTTTTTTTACTTTCACTACTGTGTATTCTGCCCATAAAACCAACGAAGAAGAAGCGGCACACCACACATACTGTGGAGCTGACTGCTTTTGACTTTGTAGCTGCAGCTAACGAACAAGGGCCAGTGTCAACGCACACCTGTGAACTGTACTCCTATTGTATTATAGTGTTTGGTACACACACACGTGTAGTTGGTCAGCTGAGGAGGGGCCATTTTAACTGTTATGTTTACGATTATCAACCGTACAATGAGTACAATTTTACAATTTCAATATATAAAGGGCGGGTCCGGTTGTTGTGGGTCAGTGGTAGAGCATGAAGTTGTGGGTGAAAATCCCAGTCTCTCCATGAACCTCAGGTGTGGATAAAAACAAAAAGAAAAACATCCTCCGTCATTCATGCAAATGTGCCAAAAGCATTTCTCTGTTAATGCGACAATTAAACTGACTTTGATTGTCCCGCCCACGTTTTCTCTTCATAACATCCTTCCTAACACGTTTGTTTCTTCTTTCTAACAGATGTTTAGTGGTTACAGTTTTAAGGGAAAAAAGGCAGAACATGTGTGGCTTCGTAAGTCTCCTCACTCTGTGCTGCACAGTTTACTAGATATTGCATCATTTTGCTGCAAGACTGTTGATTAGTGCGACCGTGCTCTGTGAAGTCCGTGAGCCAACGAAAGCTTTTATAAACAAACGTACCTGAGTAATTACACATAAACAAAACCTTGACACCCCACGAATGCTGCCAAATAAAGGTGTAGATTAGAATAAACCTAAAACCCGAGTTAAAAAATAATAATTTTCAGTGTGTGCCCGCAGCGTGCCCATACATCACTAAGCATCGACTGTCCATGGACCATTAGTACGACTGATGAGGCTTACAGGGGCCAATTCTGTCCAGGCTGCCTAGAAAGAGGAAAATGCCGGTTAACGATTTCCGGCCCTTCACGTGTTGCACCATCACGCAGGTGTCTCATCTGTTTGCTGTTTGATGGGTTGTGTGTTGGATAGGGAAAGAGACGAATGAGAAACGGCGCTGCTGACGGATGAGTCGAGAAGTCCACTCATCGTTACGGAGCGATCTCTCAAGGTCAACGGTCATCCTGAAATCCTTGCACTCCACAAGCCCAGTAGTGTGTTCATATCGTGTAGCATAGAGAGTTATAGTCTTCCTCGTAGTGCTCCTGGAAGATTTCCATGATGTGGTCAAAATCAACTGTAGCTATCTGACATGCCAGCGGCGAAACAGGGGGCAGAGGTTAGCGCTGTTGCCCGGCAGGGAGAGGATGCTCGGTCTGAATCGCAGTTTGGCCTCGACCTTCCTCCTGTGGAGTCTCCATGTTTTCTGCGTGAGGGTGTTTATGTGCTATATGTCAACACTGCAATATCCTCCAGTCCTGAATAGGGTGTGACCCCCCCCCCCCCCCCCCCCCCCCCCCGCCAAAACCCCCCCCCCCCTTGCCCTATAGGAAATATAATAATATAGGAACCTGCCCACCAGTGGGTCCAATGATCATGATTTTGCAAAGTGTGAAAAACAGCGTACTTGGTGTATGTTGGCTATCTTGAAAAGAGACATTTTCATTAATTACTCAGTTTAAACTTGATGGGAAGCAGGGTGGATTGTTCATAATAACCTGGGTTTCATGACATCACGTCATAAGCACAAGAATTGTAAAAACTATGATATGAAACTGTGTTGTCCTGCATCTGTTTGAACAGGATGGTGAAAACTGGCTCCAGCCTCCATCAGACTATTAGAGGATGGATGGATGGATAATGAAAAAGCCCCCATCTTCACACTGTTGCTCCAGTCTTAGATGGATTAGATTCTCACCCTCACGCACCATGTATTGCTCATTTTTCTAAGTTGTGCCCCGCACAAGTTATTTTGGCCGTTGCGCCGATCCAAGTCCTTTAATATTGGGTGTCTGCCGATACCGTCTCCCAATCCCAGACTTCATTAACTTACTTAAGTGTTGACTGAAGGACATCTGACGAAAATTGCACAACCTCACGTTTGTTTTGATCAAACACGTTTCCAAAACATGTATGGACAATTTCAAATTATTCATATATGAGAGGAAGTTCATTGTGAAGTTTGACATGGCTGACAGAGATGGGACATTACGATGTCTCATGCTATTCATGCATCAATCCATCCATCTTATCCATGTACCCACCCATCCATCTAACCATCCATCCATCCATCCATTGATTTATCAATCTATCCATCCATCCATCTCCATCCATCTGTCTATCCATGTACCCACCCATCCATCCATCTGTCAACCAATCCATCCATCCATCCATCAATCTATTCGTCTATCCATCCATCCATCCATCCATCCATCCATCCATCTAACCATCCAGTGATCCGTCCATCCATCCATCTAGGTTAATTAACTTACTCGAATGTTGAAATCTGACACAGTTCAAAAACATAAAGCCTGGATGTTTTGAATTATTCACATAGCATATGAAAGGACATTCATAGTGGACTTTGGCATTTCTGACAGAGACGGGACGTTCCGATGTCTCACTCTGTTGGATTTGTTGGAGCTGCACAAATGGAGGGTTTGCCCCCGTGACTGTGCGGAGGTGGCGGTGGCGGTACGGTGCAGCTCCTCTCTCACTAAATGTCTTTGACAAACACTGACAGTGGCACACACACTGACGACAGCCATGTTTAATTTAGGCCTCTCATCAAGTTAATTAGTTACAGCTGTTGTACGACCGCTGCCATTTGTTTTACAGCGGCGTCACAGTATTCGCCTCACTGATTTGCAGATGAATGTTTGCGACTCTAGACGTCATTTCATGCAGATTTGGTGACAACCTCATGATCTACTCTCCCGTATATCTACGTTCCATTCTGTGTCCGTGGCAGTGACTCTCTGGTTATGGGTCTGGGTTTGTGAATATTCTGTAATTGTGGCATTGTGAAAATAATTTATAATACATGTCAATTATATTCCTTTTGTTATTTGTTTATTGTGAAACCAAGTGAGGCATGGTTCAGCATCAATGCTCACATCTGTGGAACTAATTGCTGAAGTACCTCAGGTCCACTGAAACGACTGGATGATTTCATCCTGGCCCGAAAATCAAATGTTTACTGGAGCTTCAGCAGATATTAGATTTACTGCTTGATTCATTCATTTTGATCAGAACCAATTCATTTCCTTTCTCATTATTTTTTCCTACTATTTAAATGTATTTTAGCCAGTTTCAATTTAATATATTGGAACCTTATTATTACACGTGAATGTGATGGGATTTTGACTGTTAATAAATTGTTCACACTTTTAACATTTCTTTCTGTTTTAAAGGCGGCGCTCATAAGATTTATAATCACCTAAATTTATTGTTTTCCCTATTAGCCGTGATTATGAAAAATACCACTATGTAATTGTTTTGTAATGTTTTTTTCTACCAACAGAGGTGACAAAAATGACCAAAATCTTACACACTGCACCTTTATGCAGGGAAAACATCTTAAATGCTTCCCTACTGGCCAGATACAAACTCTTTTATTTGTAATCATTTCAAAGTGAACATCTGTGGATTTGGAATTTTCACATTTTACAAACATACAGAGAATTGTCAACGGTCCCTGGGAAGTGGTGATATAGAGTACTAGAGTTTAGCTTCTGAATTGTGTTATCTTCCTTCTCCACCATTGTTCTAATGCTTTTCTCTTCCTTCCTCTTTTATCTCCCTTTGCCTTCACCCCCCCCCACCCCCCCCCACCCCCCTCTGTCTCTCAGGTGTTTTTCTAACACCTCAGCTGCCTCAAGTGGAGTTCAGCCTTGGTGAGTCGCTGTGTTTATTCTCGCCTGTGTTTCCACAGTAATTGTACTTTATGGGGGAACAACTGTGAGTGAAGCAATCGCACGCTTTGTCGACATCACATTAGATGGAAGACGTATGGACTCTGCTGCTGCTGCACACTCGCACCTTTTCAATAATGTCAAATCTCTCTTCCCTCGGACCAGAAACACAACAAAAGTTTATGGCCTCGTGAGCCCCGTCCACCCGGCCGACGTATAAATCCACCACTTGTTAAACACACACCAACAAGCAGCCGTGTGCTGACAGCTACACTAATGCAGGCATCAGTCAGAATTAGCCGTTTATGTGCAGACATTCCTCATCTTTTCTCCGTCCTGACACATATTCAGCCCCAGAGTGTTGGGTGAGGACAACAGGGACACAATCGAACAGTCAAAGGGTCCTTTTTCAACAATCTGTAGGCGACGATGGCCTCGTTCGTCCCTCTTATGCGGCTGCGCTTTTGAAACGTTTCTATTTCTGGACCATTTTGCGTGGCTCAGGTCAAGTCACCCAAAGCTGGAATATTAAATATTCTTTTGGTCTTTGACAACCCAAACTGACGGCATCAGAGTCTGGTGTCTCGGCTTCTATTTTTCGAGACGGCTGCTTCAAAGGCTTGGCGCTGCTCTACAGTAAAATGGAGACGGGGGTAGAGTGCGAGCTGCACTGTTTTATACACGGGGCTTGAACAAATATGCTTCTGTTTCCTACGTGTGTGATTCTGCCATGCTAGATGTTTACATGACTGCAGCAGCATCGTGGTGCAGGCGGAGCCGGCGGAGATTTTCACGTTGTTGGTGTGCTTTCTTAGCCTTCAAAATAAAAGTCCCCCTTTAAAAGACCAACCCCATTCTTGTCATGTCAACCTCAATTGCTTATCAAGTAACTTGGACCACAGGTTATTTCTACCAGTGCACGTGGGGCCATTGGGGGTATCAGGGTGTCAGGGCCAGTGAGACTGCAGCATGGTCCAAGTGGGATTGGAACCACTGACCTTTACTTCCAAAGTCCTACTCCCCATTCAGGTCCAGTCCAATTCAGGAACTGTTGGTAGCTATTCATTTAAATTGATTGGTATTGTACTGCATAGCAAGGGTCTCTAATTTTCAAAGATTCAATGTTTTTTTTTGTTTTAGAATATTAAATTGTGTTCACATGCATTGATGTTCCTAGATAAGATGGAGTAATTGTAATTGTTGCTGAAATTAAGATACTATAGATAATGCATAAATAGATCAATTAGAAGCTGTCTATAATAATTTAATCAAATGAAAACAACCGATCTAGATATACCTTTGTTTGTCCATGTGTTGTACGTATATTTACTTGGTTGGCCTGGGTTTCTTATGCAGATCCCCGATGTCGATATGCCGGGGACGCATCTACATCCTTAGTTGCAGAAATCTCGATATTATTAACTTCATTCCGTAAACCTTCCCGCGCAGTGGCACTCGATGACCTCTGGGCTTGTGCCGGGGCCCATTTGAGTGGTGTAATGAGTTGAAACCACCACTGTATATTGATACCTCGTGATTTTCTAATGGTCTCGTTGTCATTACTTAAAGGTCAAAACTACAGTGAGCCGTAAAGACTTGATTTCATTTGAACAGCAACACGGTGAGCCTCAGAAGGAGTCATTATCCTGAGTACACACACACACGCGCGCGCGCGTGCACATACGCACGCACACACACATCATACATTCAGCCGGGCCATTATACCCCGCAAAAGAGAATCAAATAAAGCTTTTGTGACGCCTGCTTTGGTCCCTAAATGTTGGCTCTATTTGAATTTATATTGAAATGATAGTGTAGACCGTGGGTTCACACTCGGATAGAGAAGCGATCTGAATGCAAATTTTCTTTCATGGTGGAAAATACAGCCGACAGCAGGCTCACAGATAGAGGGCGGAAGTGTTGATGTGCTGTTAATGGACAATATTTTTTAAGTGTTTCTCGGATCAGACAGAGTTGAAGGTTTTTTTTTTGTGTCATCAAGTAGTGCGCATATTTCATTTCCATCATCTATTAATCTTGACAACGACAAAACATTGAGCTGTAACCTCTGGAAAGTGCTGATGGGACAAAGAATGAAACACCCTCCAAGGGTCGACTTGTTTTCAAACAAAGTGGAGCAAGTTAAAACTCTAGCTCTGCCACGACGAGCAGCAGGGGGAGAAACTTCAATGGAGAATTTAAAGTTAGTCACACGTTAGGAATAAATTAACAATGAAAGTTTTTGAAAAGCAGTTGGAATCGTTCATATGTTGATATAGGGTCATTATCGGGGTTGGCAGTCTGAGATGTTCAGATAAAAGCTGTGGTTTCCTCATACTGTCCACAGCTCAAGTTCCTGTTTTAACTCTCACTCTCTTTTTTCTCGCTCCTCTCTCTCCGTCCGTTCATTCACCTGTCTGTCTATCTGTCTATCTATCTATCTCTCTATCTATTTATCATCTATCATCTATCTATCTATCCATCCATCCATCAGTCTATCTATCCATCATCCATCAGTCTGTCTATCCATCCATCCATCAGTCTATCTATCCATCCATCCATCAGTCTAGCTATCCATCCATCCATCAGTCTATCTATCCATCCATCCATCAGTCTATCTATCCATCCATCCATCAGTCTATCTATCCATCCATCCATCCATCCATCCATCAGTCTATCCATCATCCATCCTTTAGTCTCTGTCAAATCTCTCTATTTGCATTTGTATTCATGAGCAGCAGGTGCTCGACATACAGGGCTGAAAAATGCATAGTGAGTATAATGACCCACTGTTCAGTTTTAATTGTGTGCATATGTCCGCGTGGATGATTGTGGGTGTTATTGTGTCGCGGCTGCACACGAGTGGTGTCCAACCTTTGTAGTTAATGCTGCAGCTAATCAGCATTTAATTACATCACTTCAGCACAACATGGCATTGAGGGGTATTTCAGCTGCCCTCAGATGGTAAGGATAAGGGCCTCGGTTTTTTTCTTTTCTTTTCTTTTTTTTCTTTTTTATAAATGAAGGACAGTTTACTCATCAGGCCGAGCACTCAGCCAATGACACACTCTTATTTTATGCCTTTCTGTGGATTTCACAGATTTAAAAAGACATGAAATTAGTTTCTATTCATGAAAGTTCGATTTGGAGATTTCTTTTGATTGATGATTTTAGTTTTTTAGATTTTAAGGATAAAGTGTATCTTAAAGTTGCAGTGTGTAATATTTTAGTAATTTTTGTCTCCTCTAGAAATATTACAAAACAATTACAAACTGACATTTTCATTGATCTGTAATCACCTAAATGTTTCATTTTTTCCCATTAACCTTAAATGACCCCGTTAATATATATTTACGTGAGGAGCGGGTCCTCTCTACGGGGGCCGCCATGTTTTTACAGTAGCCCAGAGTGGACATAATACAAATATTTTCAGTTTTAATCACACCTGAAGTCGACCATGGGTTCTCCTGCCTGCTCAGAAGGGTGAGGATGAGGTGTTGGATATATAATGCAGCTTCACCTCCAGCTGTCACCAAATCGTACACACTGCACCTTTAAGCATTAGGTGTCAGTCAAAGTGCTGGTTAAGAGCCAGTGGGCGGAGCTACCTGCCAGTCACTTACATACACATTCATTCATCCAGCCAAGCAGAGAGTGAAGCCACACAGTTCTGTGACCTCTCTTGCCCTCTTTATTCTCTCTCTCTCTCTTCCTTCACTCCGTCTCAATCATTATTTCTGCTCCACCTTTTTTTTCTTCTAAAAACTTTCGATTGAAAACTAGTTTTCTCGAAGCAGCCTGTTCAACTTTATCCTGTGGCTGATGGATTTCTTCTTCCCTGTGAATCAAACAAAGGACAAGTGGGGGCGTCACGCTGAGGCTTCATTCATACTTTATTTCACTGGAAATCCGCAGAAATATTCATTAAAAGGAAAAGGTTTGTTATTTTATGACCCCCCCCCTCCACCCACCCCCTAATGTTCCACTTCCTCCCTTCTGTATATATATTATTAATAATATTTTTTATGATATTTTTCTAATTATTCTATACGTATATATGTGTTTGTGCTTTTTTAATATATTCCTGTGCAGCTGTAACAATGAAAATGTGCCCTCTGTGGCCACAAATGAAGGAGAATCTTATCTTAAATAAATACAAATAAATAGTGTTTATTGGACTTGGTGTGTGCACCACAAACACTGCAAGCTACTTACCTGCTGGAACGTAACATTTTGCTCATCAGGCTTTTCCCTGTCTGAAAGTTCCCTCGCTGAAATAACTCATGCACACTAAAACAATACAATAATGACAAAATACGCATAAAGTCCCACGCTGGTGGCTCATTAATGAGCATTGAGAGGGATGACTCTTGTGTGACTCCATGCATTATCTTGTTTTGGAAATCCCGTCTCACTGTATATTTAAGTTTCCAGCCCTAGTGGCTTCACTGCTGAGATCTTTCAAGGAACTCCAATTTCTAACATGTCATATTTGTGCCAATCATCCACTGCCTACCAGTGGATGATTGATCGAACCCCCAACTCACCGATCAGAGGACTGCCACTCTAACCCCTCAGCCACCGCTGCCCGAAGTCTTTATACAGTAATGTTTTTAAAGTCATCATACTCAATCTTTAAAGCTTGGATTTTTTTTTCAGTATCATTTATCATAACTGTATTACTTATTTTTTTCATCTCATTTTTGCTTTTTGATTCATCTTCACTAAGAATCTTATGAGTGTTTACTTTGGCTGCTCCGACAGTTCAGCTTCCGTTCTCTTTACTGCTTCTCCTCTACCTTGCTGTTTTATGTTCCCCGTTTTATCAGCCATGTTGTTTTATGAGTTACAACTTGGACCGAACACCGTGCAGCTCTCGCTGTGGCCGTGTGTGTACAGACTGCAAACTTGCTTAATCACAGTTAAAGGGACAACATCCAGCGCCCGGAGCCAGAGCCCTGAAAAGGGGATAAGCTGCTCGACGGCTTTGCAGCTGCAGCTGCGGTGCCATGGCAAGGCATATTTGAGTATACGCAGTCTCCTTCTATCGTCACCCACTGCTTCAATTTCCCCAATTGATCCCAAGACCACACAAGTTCCACGGGTTGACCTTGATGCACATTGGCCACCGTTCATGTCCACCTGCTCTGTCGGCTGAGGATGAATTGATGGATGGATGACGAGTCGCGGTATAGAGAGAGAGAGAGAAGGTCTGACAAAATCAGGTTACTTGACCTTGGGTTCCTTTTTTACCCCAGCTCTGCAGATGGATGGATGGATAGGTGGCTTGATAGATAGATGGGTTTATTGATTTGGTGCGAGCACCCTGGGATAAAGGTTGTTCTGCTGAAACAACTCCAAGGCATGAAGTGGCTGCGTCACATTGTTCAAAATGGAGTTCACTGTCCAATTTACTCCCGCTGATGAAGCTCATGTTCCCGATTAAAAAGAAAAATCCTATTCCTGCCGGCAGAGGCTTCTTTTACAGAAGACACAGCGCCTCCATGTGGATGGTCAGTGCAGCTGTGGCTTCCACCCCTTTGTCCTGAATGGTAACTGGAGCTAGTTTGACCTCCTCCTCTAAAAGCCTCACACCCCTCTCCTCAGTTTTTGAGATGTTAAACCGGGGCTGTCAAACATACGGCCCGCGGGCCAGCGTCGGTCCAACCGCCGGTGGAGGCCGCTTCCGGGATGAAAGTGCAAATTGTAAAAATGACACAGGCATTGTTGAGATGTTGGTTTTATTGACCTGCACTTCCTGTGCTGGGACACTAGGGGGAGCCAGTGCTGCCCAGGATTGGTGAGTTGGAGAGAGGAAGAGGGGAGGTAGAGTGTGTGTCTGTAGTTTGCTATGATTTTACTAGTCCGGCCCCCTTCAGATCAAACCAGGCCGTTTGTGGGCCCTGAACTAAAAGGACACCCTGCGTTAAACGACTGGCATCTGTCCAGAACGTTCCACTGTTCTGAGTCAGCGCGACAAACGATGCGTCATCTGGAAATCTCTGAAGAGAACAGATGTCGAATGTAAATGTGAAGTCTGGCATTTACAGAGTAAACACAAATGTCAGTGTCCCTACCAAAGTGAGCTCGAGGCAGTACATCCCATAATCTCCTCATGGGTGGTGGTCACCGTAGCAGTGCCAGATGTTGCCGAGGGTTCAGAGGGCAACGCGGCGCACAACTTCAGCGTGGAATCTCTGCCATTGGATCCTGGATCATGGCAGTGGATCGTGGTGGATCCACAGATCAAGGCGTTGTGGCAGTAGCTTGTGACCTTTGACCTCGAATGGCCTTATAGCAGTGGCCCGTTTCCATCAATTGCGCGAAATCGATCAAATATCCGACTATTTTAAGTGATATTTCAAAATATCTCTCTCTTCGACCACGTTTACCAAACAAAAACAAATCCCCGTTCCACGTGCGCGTTCAGTGAGTGGCAGCTTAACAAATGTCCTCTGAATCATCCACATGTCGTTTCAAACGCGAGGCCCCATTCACACACACGACACAGCAAATTACAGGCATTATAGGAGAGCGTTCCCCTGATTTAACATCTGACGCTTGTCAATAGCTTATACATTTACATGAGTGAGAGGCGGCTCCGTGCAGACGCTGAAGGACATTTATCTCCACGTGACAGCCCCTGATCCTCTCCCACCGGCAGACAGGTGCGCCAAATGGCAGCGCATGCAAATAATGTTGTCAAACTAATTGAAGCGTTGAAATAATTATCATGATGAATAATTGTCTTCTGGCGATGGGCATATATTTGCCTCCCTGTGGCAATTCCCAGGGCCCCCCTCTCCATTAAATGGAATTCAGATTCATCGTGGGGGTCACAGAGGCCCCGTCGCGTTAAAACTCATTTCCTGCAAATTCATCTTGAAAGAGCTCGGCATATTCCAATCAAACAAAATAAATACAGCATGGTAATTGAAGCCTCCAAGGATGGGCAAACATTATTAATCCAATTGCTCAATTGTTATGGTAATCAAGGAACCGGCCCCGGCATACTTTAGTAGTTTCTTTCACTTGACTGAAATTGCAAGTCATGTCATTGTCAAATTAATTTTTCACCTAAGCTGCAGAGCTGGCTTCGTTCCCGCCTCTGCTAACCAGCGATCCCCTGAGCCGGGAACCTTCATTGAGACTCGGGGTCAAACCGAAACACAAGCGGTGTCTCCTGTGTGTCCAAACGAGGACGGCTGGAGTTGTTTCTCCGTTTGGAACAGATCGAAATCCACCCGGCTCCGATGGCGCTCTGCTGCCAGATTGGTAATGAAAGCGCTCAGGTAAACGTCTCTGCGGTCCTTTATTTTACCCTCCGCCAGGACGAAGGACTTGAAGTGAGTGGACTACACTCTGTGTTGTGTCCCATTCCCCACAACGTGGCCGTCCGCTTCTCGTTGTCGGTGATATAAACCTCCACAGAGAGAACGGCAAGTTCTCTTGCGTTACACTCGCCCATACCCGTCATTCCCATTGGGTTTCCTCTTTGGGAGAGTTGTCCAAACTTTATTCACTTGGGGCCACATACAGAAACAACACGGGAAAGGCTGACCCACTTTTAAAGTGAACAAAATAAATGAAATATCAGTCAATTATGCCCGGTGATTAAATATGCTTACACCAAAAAGCAGCCTGCATCTCGACTTGCTTTGAATGGTTTTTCATTCGTTTTGGTACAAAGAGGGTTACCGGCTCTATTATGACGCTCTAATAACTTATTCAATCTTTGTGAGATTGTCAGTTGATTCTGATCAATGGTGCGAAGGGATTTATGCAGTTCCGACTGTCTCATCCACATTTGACAAACTTTATGCATTTATAAATTCAAATGAAACGTGCATCTATGGGTCGCTTGTCTGATACGAACGGGTTTTTTAGTTCCACGTGGTCAACCGCATTTTTTGATACGATGCCGTGTTGACGATCGCTTTCTATTGGAAATGAAATAGAAATAGATCCTCTCTGTCGCCGTGTGCCTGGGACTCGCCAGCACCAGCGATCTGCCCATCAGAGTGTTGACACAGAAATGCCCCCCCCCCCGACCGGTCGTCGCACGTCCCTCAGCGTATTGCATCGGCCCCGTGTTTGTGCATCTTCGCAGCGTAAGAAGAGTCGGGCCTCACCACCTGACTTGGCGTCCCATGCACTTCTGGGTATAAGCCATGATTATCTCTCACCTTGACCACTCCACTGCCCTTCTGGCGGCTCAGCTCAGCGCCGTGCGCGGTGACACCCTGCGAGTACGGCCCCGAATGCATCAGTGTGGCTGGTTGCTGATCACTCTCAAAGGGCACGTCACTCTGCTGTTCAGTGACCTCCGCTCACTCCCCATGGCTGCCTCCAATCACATTCAGGTCACTAATGCTCGGCTACAGAGTGACGTCTGAGGCCGCTCCGGCATTTCTATCGCTCCGGCCGACGCACTGCACATCCCGATGCGTCGCCGGTGACCAGGTACGTGCGACGTGAGCCTCGAGAATGCAAATCACCATGTGAGCCAACCTCATTGTGATGAAGTGCGACTCGCCGTGATCCGGCACCGAGGGGTTCAGGATTGCACAGATGGTTTGATTTGATTTCTCTCTCCGCAGGCCGCAAATCATAAATGATCATTTCTCCAATACAGCGACTCCGGAACTGAAGACACGCGGCCCTTTCATACAACAGGTTTTTTTACTGTGTCGTGGAAAATGTTGGGATATTATCCGTTCTTATCGGGGTGTTTTGTTTGTGGAGATGTTCCAGAGCACACCGTGTGCTTCATAACAAAAAAGACTTTCTCAGAGGATGCTGAAACACTTTTTTTTTACATTTTATTCTGCTTCCTGTTTGAGCTGATAGGACACTTCCTGTGAAACTAACTAAACTAAAATAACAAGAGACAGCTGGCCAATCGGAACAGTCTGGGCTTTTCTGTGAGAGAGGGGCGCGAGCTCTACAGAGCGTTTCGGTGAGACAGTGAAAACAGGATCTGGAGAATTGCATAGCTCAGAGCATCTGAAACTGTTCAAAGTTTAGTATTCACCAGGTTTATGTTCTACCTGTGTTTTGTTAAAAATAAATACATATATATATATATATATATATATATATATATATATATATATGAAATAGTATGACATAACCCACATGATGCAATGTACCATAATTGTTTCCAGCAGATACAGTATTAGATTTGCATTATACCCTCAATAGGTCGGCTTATTCAGCAGGGAGCTGATTCATTTTTGCATAGTCTTTTTAAAGGTGCAGTGTGTACGATTTGGTGACATCTACTGGGGAAGGTGCATGTTGTATCCATCACCTCAACCGTCCCATTTGAGCATGCAAGAGAACCTATGGTAGACTTTAGTTGCCACTCTGGGCAATTGTAATAACATGGCGGCCTCCATAAAGAGGACCCGCTCCTCATGTAAAAAAAAAAAGAAAAAAAAAAAGGGCTGGGATGTAAAAAAAAACGAGTCATACATTGGGGTGAATAACCATTTGTAAAAATGCCTATATATAATTGCTATATTATAATTCTATATCCATAGATTAGAAGGGATAAACATTTAGAGAAATCTTACACACTTCACCCTTAAAGCTACAACACTTTTTCACAAACTCCTTGTAAATTGCCCGACTCATGAAAAGTGTCAAATGTTTGATTCATGACAAATTGGTGAAAGCTGCAGCCCTTTGTCCTGCTTGACATTATGTGACACTTACACAATTTGAATTTAATAAGAATCAGATCATGCGTGTCGATGATTATTTCACTTTTACACACACACACACACACACACACACACACACACAAATGTAAATGACACGCTCATCTGTCCTTCCTCACTAATTAAACTGTTTTGCTAAAGAACCTACTACATTAGTACATTTGTTTAAGGTCAATGCAGCTCATTCACAAATCAGTTATAGCGCAATCTTTATAAATGTTTACCAAGGCACTAAATATATAAAACACTGTTGAATCTCTCTCTCTCTCTCTCTCTCTCTCTCTCTCTCTCTCTCTCTCTCTCTCTCTCTCTCTCTCCTCTCTCTCTCTCTCTCTCTCTCTCTCTCTCTCTCTCTCTCTCTCTCTCTCTCTCTCTCTCTCTCTCTCTCTCTCTCTCTTTAATAGGCTCTTTTCCTCTCCCCATGCCACCGTCTCATTATCTCCCCTCTCACTGACGCTTCCTTCCTTAAACTCTAAATGTCTCTCTAAGGGCCTCTGTTGTCCTTTCCCTCTGCATGCCGCCCTCTCTCTTTCCCTTTCCTGCTGCTTCCCCACCTCATCATAATAGCTCTGACCTGAGAGGGTTAGTCAAAGTGTCATCTCCCTGCCAGAGAGCCGGCCTGGTGATGCATGGTCGGCCACCGGGTCCCATTTGAGTCACTGTAACACCGGCTGTAGTTAAGCGTGCAGGGAGGGAATGGGGGTGGGCGGCGGGGGGAGGGGGGTGGGGGCCGCAGAGATC
The DNA here is from genome assembly GCA_016785325.1 of Chascanopsetta lugubris. Lineage (NCBI taxonomy): Eukaryota > Metazoa > Chordata > Actinopteri > Pleuronectiformes > Bothidae > Chascanopsetta > Chascanopsetta lugubris. The sequence goes on from JAFBJT010111875.1 coordinate 69,867, forward strand.
CCTTCGGCCGGTCTGCTGCTGGGGTCAGTCCGCAACTTAGCTGCAGTCTCCCTTGGCTGGATCATTTTAACACCAGGGAGACAGTATCATTTTGAAATACGGTTTCAGGTGCAGTGTGTAAGATTTCGGTCATTTTTGTCATTCCTAAAAAATATTACAAAACAATTAGATTCTGACATTTTCATGAATTTATAATCACCAAAATGTTTTATTTTTTCCTCCATAACTCATAAATGAGTCCATTGATGTGTATGTACATGAGGAGCGGGTCCTCTCTACGGGGGGGCGCCATGTTTTTACAGTAGCCCAAAGTAAATATCTTTTGAGTTTGAATGACAGTGAAGTCTACAATAGGTTCTCCCGTATGTTCAGAAGGGTGAAGCTGAGGTGGTAGATGCAACATGCAACCTTCACCTGTAGATGTCGCCAGATCGTACACACTGCACCTTTAAAGAGTGAACCACCTTTCCCAGCAGCCACACGTGCACAGATGCTGTTCTTTTTATGAATATGACTTTCTGTAAACTTTTCCCCCTGACTTCAAACTTGTGGTTTCTGCCTGCACAGGGTTTCCTGTGCTCTCGTCTCCCTGCTGCATAAATAAACCTGAGACCTCCCTTAATGCGAGTCCAAAAGACCTGGCACTGAGATCTGAGAGAGAGAGAGAGAGAAAGGGGAATGTGAAATCCGAAATGCATCTAAGAAATAATAAATGCATGAGTTGTGCTGCATTGCACAGAATCACCCCCCCCCTTCTCTAAGACGACCTGCCAAAAGAATTACGGGCTCTAAATGTTGTTGTCATTCACACACATCTTCCTCTCATGTCTCGGCTGCACAGATTTAGCCCCAATTTAGCTGGAATTAGTCACCCCCTAACCTATTTCATAATCTGCCACAAAAAGGCTTTTCATTTGCAGGGGTCACAATTTCAGATTAATTCCCCCAACAGTTGATAATCTGCCCTTTGGACAATTGGAAGGATTTGGCATATCAGACGTTTCGAGCGGCTCCATGATCCAATTTCCCACACGACTACTGTCAAAAGAGCCGTTACAAATGGTCGGCCGCTCGTCTTAATCGTATTGAAATTGCATTGTACAGGGGGGTGAACCGGAGTCTTGATTAAAGGTCTAGTGTGTAAGATTGAGGCACATGCACTGCATTAAGCAGAGAATACATAGAAAATAATGTATTTATGAGTTTGAATCACCCAGATATATGTAAAATGTTGTTCTCATCCGCCTTGAATGAACTCTTTGCGAGCAGGTACTGCACCGCCATGTTTTCTACAGTAGCTTTGAATGGACAAACTAAGCAGCTTTGGTTATCATAGCTCAAGGCTATCTCAGAAAGTGTGCATAAACAGCTGCAATACACACGTTCTCCGCTATATGTCACTATTCTGTTCACTTTGAAAACTGCTCAGAATGGTTCTAAAACACACTGTGAGTATGTCCAGCTCAGTACGTGCCGACGACGGTTGTCCTTTGTCTTTGTGCACTGATGCATATGACTCTCATCAAATGTGCAGTGGCATTAGCAGAGCACTCACAAACAGGAGTCATTTATGGAACTTCTCATTATTTCAGTGGGTTTATGGTGGTTCAACGTGCCATAACACAATGTACAGCATATTTAAGAACACACAGTATTATATACAGTATAAACACACAATCTACAGTCTATATAAACACACACTATACATTATATACAGTATAAACACACAATCTACAGTATATATAAACACACAGTATACATTATATACAGTATAAACACACAATCTACAGTATATATAAACACACAGTATACATTATATACAGTATGAACACACACTCCACAGTATACATAAACAGACAGTATACATTATATACAGTATATAAACACAATCTACAGTATACATAAACAGACAGTATACATTATATACAGTATAAACACAATCTACAGTATATATAAACACACAGTATACATTATATACAGTATAAACACACAATCTACAGTATATATAAACAATAAACATGACATGCCACATTTAATCTATAGTATTTATGAACACACAATATACAGTATATTTAAACACAACTTACATTACGTACAGTATGAACACATAATATACAGTATATGTAATCACAATATATGTAAACATGCAATATACAGTGTGTATATAAATAACACGCAACTTACAGTATATTGTAACATGTATAAACACATAATATACATTATATGTGAACACAATATACAATATATGTAACCCAAAACATACAGCATATATAAACACACTCAGCCACACACACACACAGCTTAGCTGGACTGACTCTCCCTCTCCACCTCATTCAGTTATGATAGTTATTGTCAGATCTGTGCAGATCTGTTCAATGTTGCTCGCTTACAATAAACTCTTCCAGGGGAATATGTAAAACTAAACCTCAATATGTTCTTTCTCTCAAAAGCACCGGGCTCTTTTATGTGCTGTAGTAAAACAAGATCTGTATCCCATGTTTCTGGGTCAGTCTGCTTTGTAACGGCTGCTTCCACTGAAGTCCATTTAG
>JAFBJT010111875.1:74983-92454 GCA_016785325.1 Chascanopsetta lugubris
GCTGAAGGATTGTATTGATGACGCCACCACCGCTCGTCTTTGTGTGTCGGTGGAGGTTTCCTTGGGGGGTTATTCTTAGTATCTGACCCTTGTTCCATCCTAGTCTGCTGTGACTAGTCCATTCTCCCCAGATGTTTTGAAAGAGATCTGTGAGAAAGTCGTTGACATATGAAGGTCAGCTTTCAGCATCTCGGCATGAATCAAGACTATGCCAGCACCTTTCCAACCCTTTACAGCTGTAATGGTGTGTATGACCTTTTTACTTTGGGAGGGGGGGGGCATGTGTCAGTGTCAAGGACATCCTCTGCAGGGGAGGGTTAGCAGAGTCATCTGCCCCCAGGAATGTAAGTACTAGACTGAACTTGGAGTCTATTCACACTCAGGAGAGACCCTCGAAAATAGGTCCTCGTGTTGTTCCCTAGTGGTTCACCTATGCTTCTTCAGTCCCCTTCTGGAGCTATGGTGATTTCTCTCCCTCCTCTTAAAGGTACAGAGTGTTAAGTTTGGTGACCTCTAGAGGTGTCTTGTGTCCATCACCTCACCCTCTCCCTTCTGAGCATGCAGGAGAACCTATGGTAGACTTCAGTTGCCATTAAAATTTTTACTTTTACTACTGTGAAAACATGGCGGCCCCCATAGAGAGGACCCACTCCTCATGTGAATATACAATATTGGGCTCATTTTAGGGTAATAGAAAAAAAACAAAAACGTTTATGTTATTCTAAATTCATGAAAATGTCCGTATGTGATTGTTTTGTAATATTTTTAGACGTGACAAAAATGACTTACACACTGCACCTTTAATTTGTGATTCCATAATTTAATTGCAAATGCAAGAATAATAACCTCACATTTTTTGCATGACTGCTTCAAGTTCTGCGTTAAATCATAATTTCAAACCAAACTTCTTATTAAAGTATTATCAGTTTGACATTTCATTTCCATCCAGTCCGTCTAATAGAATATAAAAAAATCATTACAGACAAAAGAACATATTTTTGTGAACAAACCTCATTAATTACCAGTCCCAGTAGGAATATGGGTTACAATCTCTATTAGGTTCGACTGAAAAAAAAAAAAAAATGGATTGACAGAGTATAATGAATAATTTGGGGATTTATGAAATAATCTGGCGGAGACAAAATGATCGAATAATTGACGGCTTTAAACCTTAATGCAAATTTTGATTGAATGGAAAACATAATAATCAACACACTTGATGATTGTCTTGCTTTGGCGAGCCTTGATTTGTGTACAGACCTGATTATTTTTCTAAACAGGGAGACTAATTAGCCTGGCTAGTTTCAATGGTAATTATAATGTCACACAAAAAGGGAAAGGAGGCCCATCTCAATGTGCTTATCTAATAGTTGCTGCATTCGTCTGCACTGGCTGCCACACACAGTCAGCATGTGTCTCTGGCCAAGCGTAATAACGTATTCGGTTTGTTTTGATATAACATTTGAAAGCCAAAATGATATAAAGTTGCTCATTGCTTCAGTATATATTTTCAACTTAATTTTTTTTTTTTTCCGACCGCATGAGCGGGGATAAAGCTGCCTGTATTAGTTACAGTTTTCACCTCATTACTCTCAATTTGAGTTCTATTCATGATGCTATTTCCATCATCACTGAGTCATTTTCTTAAATACACCAAGAGAGACGACATCCATATGTAGCTATTTCACTCTTGCATCATGTACTTTGTACTATTCCTTGGCTTCATTTTTTAATATATTGCTCAGGACTACGTGCAGCACCAGTTATGTGCAGTATTTTGCATGGCTGCAGCCCTTTATGCTGTAAAATTCACTAAAAGATGATTCTGTTTTTGCCGGTATTTCTCTTGAGACACTCTTTGGATGATGCAGACAATACTCCAATAGATTGGTATCTTTGATGTCATAGGGCTTTTTGACTGCACTTTGTACTTAGTTTGTATCTTCCAAAAATATTACAAAACAAATATACTCAGACATTTTCATGAATTTATAACCACCCTAATGTATTTTTTCATTACTCTTACATGAGCACATGAATGAATATTTAAATGAGGAGTGGGTCCTCTCTATGGGGGGCCGCCATGTTTTTACAGTCGTAAAAGTGGACATACTGAACATCTATTGAGTTTTAATGACAACTGCCAAGTCTCCCGTAGGTTCTCCTGCATGCTCGGAAGGGTGAGGGCGAGGTGATGGATACATCATCCAACCTCACCTCTAGATGTCACCTCTATTACTTTGATCATTCTTTGAGCTGCAGTAACGAGTGGATTTCCCCATTGTGGGCTGGATAAAAAGCGTTCTATTCTATTCTATTGTGTTCTATTCTATCTTCGGAAGTACTGTTTCATCGTCAAATTCCCGACCAAAGAATGGCTATAAATATCTGTATTGCTTTGATCCATCATCGAAATGGTGTCACGATCATAGATTTCAAAAAATGTCACATTTCTTCCATTTGTCTCGAAAATGGTTTGAAGAACAGTTGGTGGCTCTTAGGTGAACTCTCTGGGATTAAGCCACAGATCCTCCGCTCCCTGACACAGATTAGACTATAGTCGGAGGCTTTGAAGAGATGGCACCCAAAACTCTTGTTTGCTCTGCTGGCACACCGACAAGACGCTCAAAGTGGCCCTTGGATAACATCTGTTCTTATTGTGCCCTTCTTCCTACGTAGACAAAGTGCAACACTGACCACCCGGCACACTCACAAGTGTGCGAGGGTTAATGAACAGGGGCTTATCCACCCAGGGAGGTTTTAGATGGGAAGAGGCTGGGCTGCCTGTAAATCATCCATCAGTTCTCTCCCTGTGAGCCTGAGCCCTGACAATAGGAGGTGTTCGGGCCACAGCAGAGGAGAGCGGTGGGGGGCGGTGGGGGGGGGCATGATTTATCAGGACGGTGAGTGATTGCACAAAGCCTCGCTACATGAGACGGAGGAACCGAACTAAAGAGATGATCCCATATCATTTCATGAGGGGGGGGGGGGGGGGGGGGGGGGGGGGGGGGGGGGGGGGGGGGGCATGATTTATCAGGACGGTGAGTGATTGCACAAAGCCTCGCTACATGAGACGGAGGAACCGAACTAAAGAGATGATCCCATATCATTTCATGAAACATGCAGAAAATAGCGCACATTGTAAAGGGTTCGACTTCAAAGAATCCCCACGAAATAAATATATAATTCACAGGCAGAGCTAAAAGTGTCATTTTCTAACTAATTACTATGATCATTGGCCTTCCAGCTTGTCACTCCTCCGTGTCACATTTAAAAACACATCTTGCTGGGAGAGGAAATGACAAAATGTAGCACTTTTTTAATGGATAATTATCTGTCTCAGGTGTTGGAGAGATGAGGGGTAGGTGAGGGGGGACGGGGGGGGGGGTGGATGGGAACAGGGGGGGGGGGGGGGGGGGGGGGGGGGGGGGGGGGTTGATGAGCACTAAAATAGATCAGGGAAAGAGGGAAGTCTCTGATCTCCTCCTGGCAAAGTGTAGTGGAATCAAATAATGAAACATTTAATGTTAAACCGCTGAGCTTTTCATGTGCAAATCCAACTTCGCGCATTGACAGTCCACGGCGGCAGCGGCTCTGTAGATGACTGCTTTGGATCTTTCTTATGTCATTTTTTTTTCTTTTCTTTTCATTAGATGTAAGTCATTATCCTTTTGCTTTGTCCCACTTCCCAAGACTGAAGGATTCCATGATGAAAGCGAGGGGGTGGGGGGGGAGCAAAGGAGTTGACATCCACTTTAGTCGGCTTAAATGATCTTTTTGAAAATCCAAACACAGATAAATAAACATCAGCAAAGAGAAGTAAAGAAAGACTGCACCTGCGTTGCAGAAGCAGAGTATTCTTCATCGCAGAGAGAGAGTGTTTCGGGCTCTGTCACGGCGGGCGGAGATCGTGCGTCGACAGCTATTTTCAGATCTCGGATCTTTGATCAAATCAAGGCTCTGGCTCCATCCTCTCAAAGGCGTTCACAGAGAAGCCCCTCGGCGACCCCTGTAGTTCCTTGGCGACATGCCTGGGGGGGGGGGGGCTATCATGGTAGAGTTGGGAGTGAAAACTCTGGACAGACCAGTCTGAGGTCATTAGTCCTCACGCTGGACTAGTTTCCCTACCATTGCCACTAAAAACCCACCACACTCATGGATGGTATTGGACAGGTGGTGATAGATAAAGCCTGGTTTCCCTCAGAAGTCACGTCTACACACAAGGGGCCAAAAACAAACAGTTCAATCTTGGTTTCATCAGACCGGTGATTGTTCTGTCATATTTTTAAAAGTGACAAAAATGACCAAAATCGTACACACTGCTCCTTTAAAGATAATTTCACGTGACTACGTAGGATCTCTGGAGCACTGCTAGGGTGACGATTCTCAGCTGATTTTCTAAGGCACCGTCTCATTTGAAGAAAGCGGGATGAAGACCGTAAATTCGGGAGTGAAAACTCTGGACAGACCAGTCTGAGGTCATTAGTCCTCACGCTGGACTACTTTCCCTACCATTGCCACTAAAAACCCACCACACTCATGGATGGTATTGGACAGGTGGTGATAAATAAAGCCTGGTTTCCCTCAGAAGTCACGTCTACACACAAGGGGCCAAAAACAAACAGTTCCATCTTGGTTTCATCAGACCGGTGATTGTTCTGTCATATTTTTAAAAGTGACAAAAATGACCAAAAATCGTACACACTGCTCCTTTAAAGATAATTTCACGTGACTACGTAGGATCTCTGGAGCACTGCTAGGGTGACGATTCTCAGCTGATTTTCTAAGGCACCGTCTCATTTGAAGAAAGCGGGATGAAGACCGTAAATTCTTTCGACTTTTAATATCATAACACATTACTATTGGTAGTGACACCTCCAGTCGTGGTGCCCAATTTCCTCTGAATTTAGTCTTTTCCTTTAATATACCTGCTTGGAGGCCAACTGGTCCGTTCAGGTAGATCTAAAGAACCTCAGCCCTTCCGTTCATTGTCACGACACATGGCTGCGGGAGTCCCAGATAGCTCCAATCCCAGCCGGCAGTGTGCGTTTTTAATTTGTGTGAACTGACCCCTCAAGGTGAGTCACGGCACAGTTCTTTTGAGCTAAGCCGCTCTGACCTCGCGCTTTGTGATATGGTCCGTAGCCGCTTCGTAGCCGGCAGGTGTTTACATCTATGACCGAGACAGAAATTGAAAAGGAGAAAGATGGAAAGTTGGTCTCAAAGTAGGAAAAAAACAAAAAACAAATGCAGTAAACAATGTTAAGAGACAGGTGTCTATTCCTCTTTCTCCACCACTCTCCCCGCTCTGTCTGCGCTTCTCCCTGTCTCTCTCCTTCCCCCGACTGATGAAATTGCCAATGATTTATAACAAATGTCAGTGGCAGGCGCGGCAGACTGCTGTTTTGTCCCTGTCAGAGCCGAGTAGAGCCCGAGGTAGGCAGCTTTGCTTATCAATCAACGCCTCTCCCCTCTCTTCCCGCCATCACTATCAGTACAAAGCTTACTGGATCACCGGCTCTCCAAACCCAGGGTCAGTGTGGTTGTCATGGAGACGGTACCCATAAGGTAGCACAGAAGCCAGAGCCAGGTGGAAGTGTAACAAAAACACCTTCAAGGTATCACGCTGTTGATAGCACCCCCTCTGTTTCCTATACAGCTCGGTGTGCGAGAACAATACCTTCTCCAGGTCCGTCCAGCTGCTCGTGTTATTGAAATCAACCGCCCAACACATCCGAACACGCTGCCACCCCCAGACCCTGTCCGCCCGAATGCAGTTTTGCATGCATAATGGCAATAAACGCAGCGAGTTGTCCAATTGCCCGACCACCCCTACATTTCCAACGCACTGAAGAGCAGATTTCACAGGTGGCCTTTCCACTCGTCATACAGTCAGTTTCCAATCCCAGCACACAGCCACACACTTAGAGGAAGTGGACTGTGTTTATTGTTTGAAGCCCACTTGATGCACAATTATCTATTATTTACAAATTCTTGACATGACATTTAAAGACCCGCATTTTTCTTCCATAACAATTCACACCTCATTGTCCGTTTATGACGACATCTGATTCTTTAATTACCGACGGTTGTTTCCTGGCATCCATTGATTTGTTGATTTATTCCATTGTGTAAGATAATTGGATGTTGGTGATGTCATCGATTGTCATAAAGTAGTGTCACACAGCTGCAACCATGAAAGGAAAATGTTATCAACTGGTCTAGTTTGACAAGCTGCGAACATTTTTTTCAAATGTATTTAACACGAAAACAAAAATGACCAGCAGGTGGCGATGCTAGAGAGGGACATATTCCGAAAAGGTCCCTCTTAGGCACACAAGGTATTAAAACATACATACGTGTCCTCAATATACAAAATTCCATGTTCAATATAGTTGGTGTCACACTTGGTTGGTGTTAATTAGCATATGCAAACAAACTTTGCTGGTTTTCTCCTCTCCGTGAAATAGCGGGTGTCTATTAGTATTACAGGGCATCATCGCCACCTACTGTGAAGGAGTGTGAAACTTTTTTTCACGAATGGGTTCGTGACCCACCAGTTGAGAATCACTGCTTTAAAACATTTTCCATCCAAATGCCATCTGGAAAAGAAGAGACTGTAGTTTTATATTACTACTTCCTTTTCCTTCGGTCGGTTTTCATCTGCAGTTTCAGGACAGCAGATACATTTGATTCAAGTTTCTGTCTCACAATGTCATTGGTTCGCCTACAAATGCAAAGCTATTTAAATGCTGCTGCCTTGCAAACGGATGAGACGCTGAGTCATTTCAATGATTTAGATGTAAAATCTGGAAGAATATGATCAGACTGCATTGATTTTCATGGCTGCTGTATTATTCATCTCCCGACTTGTAGACGTTTAAGCCAAGACGGCGAATCGGAAACAGATGCACTTATGTACAATGTCAGAACATAAACATGTATCACGCTTTTACTCTAATGTACGAGTGCGCACATTCGCCTCCTCTGTCCCTCTTCCTAGCGAGAGAAAGGTTTTCCTAAAAGCAGATTAATTGGATAATGGCTTTCACCTTTTTTCCCCCCCTCTGTTACTCCACTCGCTCGTCTTCTACAATTACCTCTACTGTCAAGGTTGATTGTCCAGCCTGCCGCACCTCATTAAGAGAATACAGTGCCTTCGTTGCCCCAGTTTGGCGTTTTATCTACAGGAAGCAACGCGATTTAATTGTTTTGTTGTCGGCTTTTGCTGGAGATGCTCTTCACCTGCTTCCTGGTGCTCAATTGAAAAGTACTTGACATTTATGTAAGCACAGCCAGACAATACGTACTTGACTCTGGTTTTCGGTTTAGGATTCTAGACACCTTTCATGGTAGAGAAATGTTGACATCCTTACTGTGCCAGAACAACAGAGTGCATGATAGGACAGGTACCTACTTTCATGCATTGATCGGTTTTGAGAGTTTGGGGCATTTTGCTTGTATAACAGGTATTTTCCTGGTGCAAATACTTTTAAAATGACATATAAGTATATTATTAGGACGGCATGTGTTGTCTTCTATAATTGGTATCCAAAATTCAGTTACTATGGACGGAAATGTACCAGTTTAACTCTTTCCATATTGTTTCTGTATATATTATTTAGGGTCCAATTGATTAGGATTTGTTCCTAAAACATTAAATGTAAAATACTTCCCTCCAAGGTTATTATTGTTATTGTTATTTTTCCTTAGGCTATTAACCATGTATTCTGATTATTGAGTGATAAGTGGATTGATTGATTGATCCAAAAGTCCTTCTGAAAAACGTTGGTTCATATGACAACAATTTGGGACACTTATTCCAAACTAGGGTTTTTGTCCGTTAACCAAGTTCCAGAATTTAATGTTCAGTTTAATTATATGATTTAAAAACAAATCGTTTAACTGTGTGCAGGAAACACGACCATGATGGCTAAATCCCCTGTAACTGTAGAGTCCAGATCACTTTCAATGATTTACCAGCATCGACTTCAGCTTGTCCTTCACTGACAAATCTCTCCATTCTTCATTGTTTTTCCTCCATTTCAAAGAGTGAAATATTTGAAAACAGCGGTGCATGGTTCCCCTTGAAGTTGCGCGGATGAGCTTCCAAACATTTGGCCTTCAGTGGTCCTTCATGTTTTGCTCTGGGGGCATTTTGATCTCTAATGATGATGCTCAGATTTTTGAAGAAAAAGTTAAAATATTAGATCTGGTAGATCTGAAAAGGGTAGACAACGATGGTCAGTAATGGAGGGATTACAAAGGCCAATGGCTTCGCCGCCGCTGTAGGTCGGGCGATAAATCTTCCGCGGTCCTGCTTGTTGTCGCTAATGAAGATGCTGTTAATTATGAATCCATTCATCTCGACCACAAGCAGCTCCACCGTGCTCTCCTTAAGCTATAACTCAGGGCGTCCTGCTGTTTTGGTTTACTTACTGAACCCAGGCACAGTCTCCAAAACCATCTAATCTCTCCCTTTTTTTTCCCGCAACCATATCTATCGAGTGCAATATCAGTCCGGCCCAGCTGGCAACCTCCTCCGGTCTTTGTTCCTCCATTTGTTCAGCAGGCGTCCTCCCCAGATGCCTGTGCTGAAATACCAGGGAGGCCTTTCTGCCACAGAGTTTGATACAGAATAAGTCACAGTCGAGCAGAAGTGCAAATCGAGAAAAAAGCCGGCAAGCTCAGATACTTTGCAGCATATTTCATCATTTACCTATGTGTATATGTGACACAACCATGGAGCTGTTTTAGGGTTACTAATGTATTTTAGATTAAAACCAGGCAGAGATGGTTCACACTGCAGAACGCTGAGGACACACACACATACACACACACACACACACACACACTCTGGGAAAGCTCTCAGCATGTTTACATGAAAGTGCCTTTAACAGACATCGATAGTGTATAGCTGCAGTTATTGAAGTTCCACATGGCATAGGTTAACATCTCATCTGCATTTTTAACACACGTCTCGGCGCTTTAGGTTTATTTGAAGAATACTGATGCAACATGAGGCACATTTCTTCCAGTGCATATCATTCTGGGGCGTAACTGCCCATGCTTAATAAAGGTCCAGAGTGTGATATTTATGCGAAATTGATCTATATGTTTGCATGGATGTATAATGTATAATCATCTGAACGTGCATGTATTATCCCAGAATACGTCCTTTGCATTTACATCAGCGAACCCAGTGGTGAGTCCACAGTAGCCTGGTATAGACAAGCTAAAGCTGTGAGTTGGAGCTAGTGGGTCTGTCACTAACATAAAATCAGAGACTGTAGCACTCACTCATTATGTTTGTTATGTGTTATTCATTGATTCAATCATAGGGCTGTCACGTGTCCCATACATAACATGTAAACAAACGTCAACGACATTTGAAAGACTGAACCTCGTCCACAAAGATAACACACAGACACACTTGAATAGGTTTTATTAAAGGTGCGGTGTGTACGATTTGGTGACATCTAGAAGTGAAGTTGCGTGTTGTATCGATCACCGCACCTTCACCCTTCTGGGCAAAACATGGCGGCCCCCGTAGAGAGGATGCATTAATGAGCTTATTTAAGGGTAATGGAAAATAAATGATACACAAAGGTGATTATATATTCATGAAAATGTCAGCAAGCGACAAAAATGACTCTCCTTTGTTGTCTGGCCAAGGGTTGGTTACACAACCACAGAGACACATACGTGCCTCCGAACTGGTCTTTCGGGTTCACGTATGATCATTCAAATTCCTGTAATCAATCAGTTGGTGACGATGTAGTTACATGTGTCAATGAGTTGGTCAGTCCATCATTTTAAGTAGCTTTTGATTCTTGCCTGCATATCCAGGGACGATCCAATCCTATGGACTTACGTCATCGCAAGGTTTAAACATGTCTTTAACCGTGAATTGTCTCGGTTCTGTACTGTAGTGACATACAATGGTGAACGTGCACAATATTAGACCTGCTCTCTGTTATTAGCACACAGGTATCGTCCTTCCAAGTGTGCTCGCATGTTTACTTGAGCATGACTGAGCCTTGTTCAGACTATAGTTTACCTAGAAACATAAAACTCTTCCCTCGTGTAACTCAGCCCTATTTGCATGTGAGCAGTCCCATTTCCCTGTTATAAGTTCTTACTGCAAAAAGAGATTATTCTGTTTTTCTTTTTTTTTTCTTTTTCCTTTTGCTGGAAAATAAAGCTTCTTAGTTTGGCTGTCACAGCTGGCTGGGAGCTGCGCGTCACTTGAAAAATAATGGCAAATGGAGTGGGAACGCAGATATAGTCTTCAGAGGAGGATAGAACTCTTGCATACAAAGGGAAATTTGACAGTGTTTGGGTCGGAAGAGAAAGAAAATATATATGAGAGATAACAATTATGTAAAGAGGTGAATAAGGAGGGGAAGAAATGTATAAATGTCTCTTATTCGCCGATGTGATTTGGGAATTTACCCATTATTAGCGCTTAACTGAATGCACTGTCTTGTTTCTGTAGAGCTATTGATTGAAATGTGTGTGTGTGTGTGTGTGTGTGTGTGTGTGTGTGTGTGTGTGTGTGTGTGTGTGTGTGTGTGTGTGTGTGTGTGTGTATGCATGTGTGTGTGTTTGCGGGTGTATCCTCGTGGGTTTGTAGCTAATCATCTAACAGTGGTGTGGGCCAGGGTTTGCTCATGCTAGTCTGCCAGCCGATGTTCATTAAACATTTGGCACACGGCGGGCTGTGTGGACAGTGGGCCGCGTGTTTGTGTGTGTGTGTGGCGGGGGGGGGGCGGGCGGGGGGGGGAGGGGGCGGGGGGGGGAGACAATACACACTACAAATTGTGGTTGAAGTGTACCAGTTGAAGTGTGTAATGTAGGTTCATATCCGATGCCATGAACTTCAAATCATCATTGGACACCTAAGAGAAGTTGGTGTGACGCGACATGATCTTCCAACCCGTGCTCCAATAGAATGGAAGGGGAAACACTGGAATGACTTCCATTAATCTTTCGAAAATCCTAAATGAAGGAGAGTCAGGTTTTGTGACATCTAGTGGTGCATTTGCACGTTGCGTCTCCATAACTTCACCTCATCCTTCCCTTCGAGGCACGTATAGGACGCTTACGGTAGCCCACAGTTTCCATTAAACCCACAAAGTGTAAAATGGCAGCTCACATAGAGAGGCCCTGCTCCTGATGTAAATTTAAAGGTCACATTGCAGAGCAATGAAAAAGCAGTGTGTACAACTCGGTAACTATACATTGATTATAACTTCACATCTAGAAATTGACATAATTTCAATTGCTCATTCCACCTTTAAAATTCTGATGTTATATTTTTGTCTGACATTACAAATTCAAATCTGAAATGAATCATTCATACCTATATTTGCTTTAAAAAAAAGAGATTTCAATGTATAATTCATCTTAAATGCTTACTCAAAAAGACGACGATCACACACTCTACAAAAAAGTAGTGTGTGCGTGTGAGAAAGAGGAAGAACACAGAGAGGTGAAAAAAGATGAATGAGCCCTTCTGCTGTCTTAAAGAACTCTCTAGAGTCGACACACTCTCCATAAAATGTTGAATATCCCCTTGACTCTATTAAGCATATTAGCAGGTGCTGGTGCTAATGTATTCTAAGGCTTCACCTGCACTGGCTGCGTTTTGGGGGGTGGGGCCACTTGGGGGCAGCAGAAACAAGTGTCTGGACATGACATCACATCTCACGCGTGCACTCACTCAGGACCTGTCAATAAGCAGCTGCTCATGTGGAGTTAAATAGAGCAGAGCCGTCTATTATCTTTATTTGGGGCTTTGTCTTCGGCTGCTCCGCGTTGGCGCTGCTGTATCTGTCTGCTGGTGGTCTCTCCAGAGGGAAACGTTTGACCCTGTTGTTGTTGCTGAACGCTCCTCCGTGTGTGCGAGGGGGTTACGAGCTGCCGGTTAAAGCACAAAGTGTTATGCTGCTTTGAAAAGTGTTACAGCTGTGGCGTGAAAGTATGGATTTAAAGACAGTGTGGTTACATAATGAATGACAGAGGATATAATGTGTGGGTTTTTTTTCCTGCTTATTAATTTGTTTGTTATAGTTTATTCTAAACATATTTGTATTGTATTGGTACAACAGCATTTCTTAAGACATTACTTGCAAAAGAAATTAATCCAGTGAGTTAAATCAAATACTTAAAGGTGCACTGTGTAAGATTTGGATCATTTTTGTCACTTCTGAAATATTTTGAAATTTTCAGGAATTCATATCACCTAAATATTATATATATTTTTTTTCTATTAGCCCTTAAATGAGCCCATTGATTGTTTATTTCTCCTCCCATTTGAATGTACAGCTTATTTGCCATGTTGTACTGGCACGTGTTTACACTGTAGCCCAGAATGGACATATTATAAATAGATGAATAAATAAATGAAAGATGGACATCTTTTGAGTTATAGGGGTACAGTTACCATACAGCTTTTAATGTTACCAAATTCCACACACTGTACATTTATGCTGATATTTTCCCAATTAGGAAGCTCAGAATTTAGCAGGGCACTTAAGAGAAGTACTCGTAATCGATCCCCGGCCCCCGAAGCTTCAGAGTGGCGTCTCCATTCTGATGTTAATGAATCGTGCTGCACTCAGTCCTGCCTCGAGCATCATCAGATGAATAAGACACGTCCAGGCTGTGTCTGTGAGCCATGACCACTTCTCACTTCAAAGTCTGACATCCTGTGCCTTTTTTCTTTTTCAAGCTGTTCCCACTCAGACCACTTCTCTCTCATCTCCCTCTGCATGGTTGAGTTACACTGTTATCCGTGCGCCTCGTCTAAATGCCCTGCCCCAGGTTTATGATAGCGCGGCAGTGGAAGGGAAAGACTGATTTGAATATGTTGAGATGGACCACCATTGATTTATTCCTGCTGTTTCTACGAGCCTTGTAGTGCATGCAAATTATATGGTTGTTTTATTTTATTTTTTTTTCCGTTTGTCGTGTCATCGTGTGACTCAGCCTTTTCCTTGCTGGGAGCTCATGATGTGCAGTGAAACCTTCGGTACACGATTGTTGTTTACATTGTCCCTCTTTGTTGTTGTTGGTCCTTGGCTCCTGAATGCATCAGCACTCTCTTTCTCTCTCTCTCTCTCTCTCTCTCTCTCTCCCTCTCTCCCTCTCTCTCCGTCTCCTCTCCTCCCCTCCACATACACCCTCTCTCTTTCTCACACTCACGCCTGCCTCGATTCCCATGTTGACGGAGATGACAGTTGAAACCACTCCCTAACTGGTTGGACGTCAAGGACCATTTTGCCCCTGTCAGTCAAATGTCTTCACCTGACTCTGTCTATGTCAAACCATCTCACATCATTACCTCAGGGTCACAGCTGTTCTATTTCAATTCCAGGATGTCGGTGTGATTTTTTTCTTTCCTTTTTTTTTCAAATGAAAAAAAACTCTTACATATAAGATGGACTCAAAGACAGGTTTGCCAAGAAATTCCAAAACCAAGATTTTAAGCGACAGTCTAACGGTAACAATGTGGGAGGGTCGAAATGTTGTTTAACACATGCGCAGTTAGCATTGGCATCGTTTAAGTAGATACAAACCTTTTTTTTTTTTTTTTTAATCCTTGTACATCTAATTAAATACGTATTTACTTAAAATGTATTCTCATGTTAGATGCATTAACATGGACTTCATTATCGGATGTATATGCATATTAATTAATCTTACATCCATGTAAACACTAAGGATGGAATCTTTGATCAGACTGACTTCAATAGGATTAGAGATGATTTGCACAACCAGGAAGTGGTGGCCTTTATAGTCATGCTATCTGAAAAGAGTTGACGCAAATGGCTCATTAAGTTGTGCGTTACTGGCATTGTTGTGTCTCCAGACTCCCCCTAGTGTCCTGGCATAGTTAATGCAGGTGGATAAACCAACATCTCAACGTCTTCTCCGTTATTTTGACGGGCTGCATGTCTGACACCCTCGCTCTCTGCAAATAGTCCACTTTCCTCGTAATCTTTCTTTCTCATACTTTGCCGAGACTGCATTTATTTCACTTCCAGGAAAGTGTCTCTCAGCTTAGATCACAGAAAGGAAATAGTCATACATAATAGTGTGACTATCATGTATCAAAGTCAATGAAACCAGAGGTGGAGCTGCTTTAGGTGAACGGCGAGAGAGCGAGTGGACCGAGGGAGAGTTAGACTGATGAACGCGAGATGACGGGGACGACGAGGAGAAGAGAGGGGGAAAATAATGTAACGGGGCTAATCACGCCCCAGTGGTTCTACTCATCATGCAAACAAGGTCACTGTCCACCAGAGCCAAACTGGCAGGCCATAAGCATGCATCCGAGACAGTGCTCTCCCGGATGCATCTCTCTCTTACTTGCTGTATCTTTCCCTTCCTGTTTCGGTCACTCAGTTAATCATTGGAACGCGCAGGCAACTGCCTCCACGCACACGGGCTCTCCGGAACACCGGAATTATCAATGGGCGAACAGAACATACATTACATTGGATATACTGCATTATTTAACTCACATTAACTCAGCGGGGCGACTGCCGTATAAAATTGCACTTTTACGAGCCGGGTGTAGAGCTGAATGTTAAAGGCCAGATTTCCCTTTTGGTTCCAGCTTTACAGATGTAATGGTTTGCTGCTGCAGTGTGAATGGAATCCTTTTTAAGTTTTGAATTGTTGGTCAGATAAAAGGGCTTTTTTTTTTCAGAGATTCGCGGCAAGTGGGCTAAAAACGAATCGAAGCATTTAAAGATAGTGACGATAGTTGTTTGATATATCATCCATGTGAATTTCTAATGATTTAACTGGGCCGGACCAGTACAGTCATCGCATAATAACAAATGAATGACTGCAACTGTTAAACAGTGCAACCCCTAGTGGACGAATTTGAAATTGCAGATACTTTTATTGAAAAATTGCCATTAATGCTCAAGTAAAGAGTCGGCAGCTCCCTGGTGCTTGCTCTTGCATGTGTTCCCGACTTATCTGTAAGTGTGAAAGAGGATCCTGGACAACCTCTATTAGTACTGTGATTCATTTATGTTTTACATTTGAGACTCTCAAATGTATTATTAATGGTCCTGCAAACATCCCATTTTTATATCAGGGCATTTTAAGTATTAATCGTCCAGCTAACAAAATGAACTAAAGACTGAGCTGTAGTTGCATGTATCATCCACAGAGGCCACATCTTAGACGTTGTCTTATTTATGCTTTTGGATGGTTTGTATATGTCGCATCGTAATTGCACCATTAATCCCCCGGTTGGGAGTGTTGCATCTCTTCTCCTCAGAGTGTTCACTGAAACGAAGTGGAGATTTTTATTTTATTTTATTTTATCTTATTTTTTGGAGCGGTAGGAGCTGATATATTGACATCAGCCACTTTTACAAAAGTTGCCGCACTGCAAAAGAGAGAAATAAAGGAGACTACTTCTATTGACCGATGCAGACAAATGTAGCTCGTCCCGCCGCAGAGTTACTCGAACGGGGGGTAAAAGCAGGTGGATTTGACGATTAACTTTGTTGCCTGCAACCATTTATTCCTCATCAGGGCTCACGCTGTGTGCCAATAGACAGAGACGAGCAATCGCCTCTTCATTTTTACCATCAGTAAGAAGCCAGTGGGCTGGCGTGTAATGCGTCTTCATGCTGTATCCTTTACCTGTCTGTGCGAGCTTTAGCTAACCAGCCATCTTTATGGATCACCTGGCTTTGACAGACTCATATCCTCACTGACCTCTCTGTTTCCGTGCCTTCATACTGGACTGCACCTAATGCATCAGGAGCAAAAGTTATATAGCAGATATTGTGATTTAAAGGTGCCGTGTGTAAGATTTGGTGACATCTAGAGGGGAAGTTGCACATTGTATCCATCACCTCACCCTCGCCCTTCTGAGCATGCAGGAGAGGAAGACTTCGGTTGTCACTAAAACTCAAAGATGTGTAGTACGACCATTTTTACGACTAATATTTTTAGAGGTAAAAGAAAAATGACCCAAATATCACACACTGCGCCTTTAATTTAGTAAATTCATAAATTAACAAAAGATTTGCAAATAATCGGGTTTTAAACAGCTATGTTTTTATGAATGCCTGTTGCTCATTCTCTCTTACCCAGTCAAAGAAAACAGTCCACCGGCTATTTAACAGACAACACTGAAAATCTGGTATGGTCTCATTTATTGAATTGTGTTTAATGTCTGTTCACGTGGTGGCAGTTAAAAAGATTGGCAGATTTGAAGTCTTAATTTATGACTTCTTGAACGCAGCCTTCACTCCAGTGCGACTGCAAGTCTTGAGCCCAATTTGCATACTGTACATCAAATCATTTAAAACACTTGCGTTTTCAGTCTCATTCTGCAAAGCGTGTTTGTAATCAGCGCGTTCCCTCCCCCTCTCTCTTTGTTTCCCCCCCGTTGCCTTTTATTGGCCACATTGCAAAATTCTGTTATGTTGCAGTCTCCAAATGTTTTGTGGAATATTCCGTGGCAGTGGTGGATGTATAAAGGTTGTTTTTTTTTTGTCCGTCTCGTGGGTTTGCGTCCTTCTCTCATTGAAGACATTGCAAGAGTACGATCAGAGAAGTATTTTCTAATGACGTATTCCCATGATGGTTGTCAAGGACAAACCTATTATGTTGGCCTTTAACTGCATCTATGGTTTGTTAGGTAACAATCACATAAAAGGCTGTTTAAAGTGTAAATAGACAAAGGGCCTCCACTTTCATTTACTGGCCAGAGAAAGTGCAGAATATGTCAAATATGGATCCAGTGGCATTTTAGGGAGGGGCCATGTGGTCAGCCAATCACTGGTCTGTCAGCTGCCAACACACCTTGATTTTGTACCATCAAGTGAATAATTAAAACTTAACTGAATGGAAAAACATAAAATGGATGATGAAGAATGACCTGAAATTCCAAGAAAAACCCATCATGCCCACAGTGTTCCCTCTATAAGGGCAATTAAGTTCAAGTATATTTACCTGGAAAGGAGGGGGGTCCTCTCTACGGTGGCCGCCATGTTTTTACAATAGCCCAAGAGTGGACGTACCAGACAACGTTTTCAGTTGTTTCAATGACGACGGAGATCTACCTAACTCCAGCACTGAATGTCACCGAATCTTACACACTTGCACCTTTAAAAACCATTGTTCCACAGATTTGAAAAAATCAGACTGGGTTTTTGACAACACTATCCACCATCCCAGTCCTTTGCCAGCTCCTCACCTCCCTCCCACCCCGCCATGTGCAGTCCACTGGGCACCGAGTGAGGAATTACTGTTGCGCTCCTTGTTCCCAGTGTACACAGTCGCCAAAGCCTCGGCCTCAAAGGCCTTCCGTCCGTTTGCCCCTGAAACGGCTCCTGCATGATCGAGAGGAGGAAGTGAGGAGAGATAGAGGGGAGGGAGGGGAGGGAGGGGATGGGAGGGAGTTGGGGCGGGGCGACGGGGGGGGGGGT
>JAFBJT010111875.1:92505-106999 GCA_016785325.1 Chascanopsetta lugubris
GGGGGGGGGGGGGGGGGGGGGGGGGGGGGGGGGGGGGGGGGGGGGTGTTGTATCTAGGGAGACGTTTTCAGGATTCCTCACAGTCCTCCTCTATGAAAATGCCACTGGCATTGTAAAGCAGGAGACATCCGCATGACGATGTCCCTCCATCTTGGGGCCTCTTCGCTCACACAGTGGATGTGTGCCGCACATTTGAGTATAATCAAAATTGCAATAGCGCCCAGGTAATTGAGTTAAGGGGAATATCGGGCAAGAACAGGTGTTGTTCCTGTTGCTATGGTGAACGGAAAATAGGATTCATGCTGTTGGACGTATGAGCGTTGTTGCATGTTCGTGTGCCATCAGTTGGCTCGTTGTGTGCCACGGCCATTCACTCTCCTATTGGCTTTGTGTTCCTCTCTGCGTCCGCAGTGTTTTATCCACAGCGGTGAGTGTGGTACATGCTGTGTGGAAAAAACATGAGCTCCACCATGATCATCTCTCTCCGTCCACCCACCTTTAATCTTTTGTAGTCACCGTTCGACGTCCGCAATGCAGCCCGTTGCAGTAGGTGTTAGAGCTGATTGCATCAGCTCTCTCTCTCTCTCTCTCTCTCTCTCTATATATATATATATATATATATATATATATATATGTTTGTGAATGAGCCTTTACACATGCCTGTGTGTGATTACAACCTGTTTCCTTCTGTTTTGTAGCTTATCGTCTAATGGGTTGTAGGGGGAACAAGTTATTAGTAAAGCCTCCAGATCAGTGTCAGTACTTTGTTATTTAGTTGTGATATACCATGAAATGAATAGTCTTTGGAGAGGTTTTTTATAAAGGTACCAGTCAATATATTCAACTATTTTTTTTTTTACTTTTTAGGTCCAATATATATAAACAAACTCCTACAAGTATTGAGTCATCTCTTCAAATTGTGTTTTTAACTTTCTGTATATTTAGTATTTATGTATTTGAAATGTCGTAAAAATCTATGTCAAGAATCATAAGAAATGTCAGCTCCAGTCTCAATTGATTTTAGAGCCTATTCTTAAACTTATTAAGGGATGTTGTCTGTCACAATTGCCTTTTTCAAAGTCCCGTTTGAGAAACATATCATGAGGAAGACATTTACCGACGTGTTTTGCATCGCATCGTATACATTCTAGTCGGCCTATGACCACAAAGTTGCGCAATAATGCACCAGTCAGCTCTTTGGGAAGCTCGGTTCATTAGCCACGTTGTGTTTCCCTGAATCGATTTGAAGTATTGATTGTACATTAACAAGTAACTACATTAAAACAATAATTCATAAATCTCTTTTCCCCACATGCCTGTCATCCAGCTGCAGTAGCTGAAGTAGATCTCTGCCGCTGGACGTGTAGATAACACCCGTGCAGGGATCTTACCCAATACGTGAGCTGCTTCCCCTCCCGTTTTCTCGCTCCTCAGTTTTACAGATGTCTGATTATGTGCAGAAACAAGTAACTCCAACAACGATGTACGCCTGCATGCCTTTCTCACCAAGCGCTTTGGCAGATATGGAATCGGTGCAGGCCCTGAGCATATGTGCTATAATTGCAGTTGTGCTCCGAGCAAAGCAAAGGTTCCTGGCTAACTTTTGCCTGTACTTTCTTGAGACTTTTGCGTCCTCTCCTCTCGCCCACATTGCTGCTTTTTCATCACTTCAATTCTCTCGCGTCGAACGAGAAGAAGTCTGTTGACTTCATTTCCATATGTGGGAGGCATCGTCGATTTCAGGGATCACACCTTCAGATCCTGTCTCGTGGCTGTGTTGAGGGGCGTCTGCTCGTCGATTGATATGTTTCAGTCAAGAGAAGAAGAAGAAGAAGAAAAAAAAGAAGAAGAAGAAGAAGAAGCCAGAGGGGAAGACTGTGCTCATAAGTCTGCCATCGACTCTGCCGAGTAGCTTCTCTAACTAATCTCAACATTGACAAAGTCTTAATGAAGTCATTATCTCAGCGGAATGAACGTTGTTATCTAGCCTGCAATTAAAATGAGTGGATGAGTAGTGGGTTATCGTTTCTGTCACTACAAGGTAAAAAAAAAAAACAAAAAAATAACACATCTGTGGCAGAAAACCTAACAATCGTGTTGAATTTCACTTTTAAAGGTGCAGTGTGTGAGATTTGGTGACGTCTAGCGGTGATTTGTGTCACTCTCCCCCTTCTGAGCGTGCAGAAGAACCTATGGTAGATTTGAGTTGTTATTTACGCTCAAAAGAGGTGTAGTATGTCCCGTCTGGGCTACTGCAAAAATATGGCAGCCCCCATAGTGAGGACGCGCTCCTCATGTAAATATACATTAATGGGCTGATTTAAGGGTAAGGGTTCCTCTTTTTGCACCTGTTACTAGTTGTGAGATACCCCCCATCTCTCTCTCTCTCTCTCTCTCTCTCTCTCTCTCTCTCTCTCTGTCTCTCTCTCTCTCTCTCTTTCTCTCACTGCAGTTTTGCATAATCGCTTCTGCCGGGGCCATTTTTACATTTATTTATGTGTCTTGTTGTTTTTTAGGGCTTTCAGGCGGGGAGGTAGGACTCTCCGTGTAGTAAACACTTCGTCTCCCACCCTCGTCCTGTGTCCCCAAATCCTTGTTGCGCCGGTCATTATTCGTCATTATGGGCTTTATGTATGCAAAACACATTTCCCACCGCGCACCTGAAAGTACCTGCATCCTCGTCGTCGGTGTGGCTGGGGGGGTTCTCGCTCTTGTTTTTGTGTATTTTTAGGCTGATTATTGAAGTGACCTTCCCCGGCTCGACTATTCTCTCTCCGCTAAACCATAATGAGGCATGTGGCTGACTGACTCTCACTTAACTTAGTTTACAAACACACACACACACACACACACACACACACACACACACACACACACACCTACATTGGCCAAGCCCCTGCCCCTTTATGTCTCTATATCTCTTCTGTCTGATCAATGCAGCCGACAGACAGCAGCATCAAAGACTTCCTCCGACGGAGGTTGTTCCTTGTTGTTACCGCGCCTTTCTTCTCCTCGAGTTATTTACTTGTCTGCTTCCCTTTCGCTGTTTCTCTTTGTTCCCGTGTTTGTCGTGCGCGCGTTTGCCGATTGTTGTTGTGATAATTACAAGTCGAATTGTGCCGCGGGCGCTCCCGTTTGCTTCTGATGTCTCACACCGAGCTATTGTTCCCTTTCATTGGGTTATCAAGACAACAAACGCGTGTATAGATGCTGTTTCTTGGATATGACGGTGCGAACTAAGGGGCACTAATGCGCCTAACGTGGCTTTGTTCCTTGTATTCCGACTTAATATACTTCTTTTAAAGGACAAATTCAACACAGTTTGATGCTGTAACATTGTTTGAGTGGTTTTCCATCTTCTCCTTTTTCGCGTATCACACCTTTTAAACGACTTGTCGTTGTTTTTTTCAATCTACTTCCCGTATAAGCTGATGTCTTTACGTTTTCTACAAGTTAACAAAAAAATATAGATCACGAGTCCAATGTGCTAAAAATGTCTAATTCGAGTTCCGTAAAGCGCCAGGGGTTAGAGGTTAGGTTTAGAATCTAAACTTAACCTCCAACCCCTAACCTCTAACGTTTCGAGGGTAGAGTTAGGCTCATGCTCTTTGCACATGTATCAAAAACGATGCCCTACAATTTTGCCGCAGATTTGGAAGTGGGTGAACTCGTATTGGTTTCCCATTTCTACTTGATGAAAATAAAACGTTGTATTTTGCCAACCTGAAAAACATGAGTGTGTGGAATCTGGTGCAGCTTGACTGAATTTAAGGTGACTGTTGGGCCTTGGTGGAGGTTTGTGCTCCACTGAGACACATTCTAGTTATTTTTGGAGCCTCCCTTGTTAAATGAAAGGGGGGAGGAGAGAAAAAAAAAGTATATATTGACTGCATTCATCTGTTCCAACTGCACCGAGCTGTTTCGTGGCTGCGGGATGAAGCGGCATTCTGATCTTCCTTTTTGTTGCAGGTAAAGAGAAACACTCTTTTTTTGTTGTTGTTGTTTTTTTGCCTCCCACACATTGGAACGCAGAATCTTTACGATTGGCGCATACTAACTGCTACGTTACTTAGATAAACATTTGGTTTATCGTGTGATAAAATGATTTATTTTGCATTTATTGGATTTGGTTTTCTTGGGAACTCAGAGTGGCTGACTCACGATACAGAAATACCTGCTTGGTCTCAGCGTTGTGGGCTTTCATGTGGTCTTAATCGATGCTTAATGGATTGATTCCAGCTGTGTGCATGTGTGTTTATACTCTGTTGTTTCATTCAAGGATCCTAAACAGGATGGCGAAACACTGCGCAGAATAAATGCCTCCACGTGAACTCCCTCTGCTCCACCAATCTATACAACGGGGCTATAGAACGATCCGGTTACATCATTTCTGTGAGTGTAAGTCACGTGTTCTTCAACTCCTGCGTTGTGTGAAGGCATCGCTGCGTTTGTGTCGGTGCTGCTCTTTGTCGCAGTCAAAGCTTCAACCCCGTTGATTTGTCGGTGGTGCTCAGTCTGCCATTTCCAATATTTATCCGAGTCTATTGTGCGCACGGCCTCTATGGACTGTGGAGATGTACAGTAGAACATGTCTGAATGGGGGGGGGGGGGGGGGGGGGATTGCAACGGGCCCCATGGGAGCCCTCACAAGGAATGAGATGGATGACACACTTACAATAAAGCGCTGCATTCTCCCACAGGCCAGATCTGTTAAAGATGCTTTTGTGCTAAACCATCAATACATGTGCAGATATTACACACACACACACACACACACACACACACACACACACTCACACACACACATGTGCAGCACCCGTAATTGTACACACATGGACTAAAATAATCATTTCAAAGCCTCCGCCCACACACACACAGAGGTCACCGTTAGAGGTCCACGTCGGCTTGAACGTGATCCCCATAGGTGTTTACTACCCGCGCCTGGCTGCAGATGGGTGCTTGGTCATTTGAGTGTGTGTGTGTGTGTGTTGTTTTTTTTTTGTTTTTGTTAGTTGGTTTGTTTGTTTTTTATCTCGAGAGGCCGCACTCGCCGCCTCCTCAGTCACTCTATTGATCACAATCGATACGGTCCAATCCCGTCCACACCACCGTCCTTGGCCATCTGATGTCTGTCTGGCGGAGGAGGAACCGGAATGGGATGGAGATGAACTACAACGTTCCGAGGGGCGGATCCATACCTTTCGAGGTGATTGGGTTAATGTGTTCCCTTGAGCCGTGATGTGTGTAACCTCCGTTTTTGCCACATCATTTGTTTGCTGCATTGATTAGCGGCTCGCTCGACGGAGCAGGGCCCGGCGCTGGATCTGCAGTGGGCTGCACACACTCGGCTGCCCGCACTGCGCGGAACTGCCGAGTTCATTAAAGGTGCAGTGTGTAAGATGTGGGGACATCTGTTGGTGAAGTTGCATGTTGTATCCCTCACCTCCCCCTCACCCTTCTCAGCAGGCAGGGGAACCTTTGGTTGCCCTCTGTTGCCAGTGAAGCTGAGAAGATGTTTTCTATGGGTGCTCTGGGCTACTGTTAAAAAAAAAAACATGGCGGCACCCACAGAGAGGACCCACTCCTGATGGAAATATACATTAAAGAGGTCATTTTGGGGTCATGTGAAATGAAGGTCATATACATCCAGGTGATTCATCTTTCATAAAATAGTCGGTATATAATGATTATCTCCTCATAGAAGTGCCAAGAATGTACCAGCCTCTCACACACTGCACCTTTAACATGTGTGCGGCTTGTGTAAATGCATTAGTATGTGTTCTTCAGAGAGTTGCCAAGACCAGCGATGCATGTATTTTTAATTGCCGCGCTTGTAAGAGAGTCGGAGGAAGAAGGCCGCTGGAACTGCGGCTGAGCTAAGGTCTCGCCGAGCTGCCCCCCGTCACTTTATTTGTTTCCTCTCCCTCGCCCCTTCACGCTCACGCTGTCTCTTTGTTTCCCCCCCCGCCTTTAGTCAGAGTGGTGCGAGAGCTGACCTTCACTGGGACACGGCCACGATTCTAATTGCATTGATATGTCAGCCAGCTCCGGCGGGTTGCAGGAGAGCATAGCGATATTAGCCCCAAAGCCCCGCGGTGGTACCCATGCGAATTGTGCTTTCCTCAAAACTGATGAGTCACAGTGCCGAGCTGCTGAGAAGAAACAGACAGACCCCCAAACACTTTATACCCATTCTGGAGTTTCTCCGGGGGGCGGCATGACACTTAGGTGGAACCTAATTTGTTTGTGCGCACACACACACACACGCCACCAGGCATCTCCCGAGCCCCCCTCAGCCAGCGGACTGCCGAAGAGAGCGGCGTGCGGCGCCTGTGACGTGACCCGTGATTTCCTAATGGCTTGTTTTTGAAATCTAGAGTCGGACTCGCCGCTCGCCGCCGTCTTTTCTAATTAGGGATCCAGATTTGTCTCGACTTAAAACTGCTTGACAGCAAAATGCCGCCACTCTTGCATCTGTGTTGTGCTCGCAGGCGGCCGCAGAAAGTGTACGGTTAGCATAAACGTGAAAAACACGCTCGTCCATATATGGACGTGTTTACGCTGTCGACTCGCTGGTGTTTTTCTCTCTCCTTGATGCATTTTGCTCGCATTAGGTATATCTCGTTATTTGCCTTTTAATTTGGCGAGGGCTGTTGGGAAATGGAAAACACACCGCGTCCTACATTAATTTGGAGTTATCAAGTAAACAGCCTCTTACCGCTGGCAGCCGACACAAGGCCGAGTTAAAAAAATACAAATAAAAAAATAAAAATCTACCAATTTTATGTTAATGATATTTATTTAATGTCACCCTCGCTCCGCTCTGCCTTTCATCGCCTCGTGTTTGTTTTGGTTGTAGCGAGGGGTTGATTTGATCTCATTTCTTTTCCTGCCAACTGGTGGGTGCAGCGTCGACACCATTGCCCACAGGTCCCCTGCATATGTGTGTCAAGTTTAGTCGTCAAAGATAATATCTGAAATCAAGTGGAACGAGTTGATTTGCATACTGTTTATTTCAATTCATTCATTCATTCATTTATTTATTTATTTATTCACGATGAATTGGAAAATAATCTTTTTTTGTTTTCACATCAAAGTCTTCGTAGATGGACGCATGGTTGGTCAGATAGGAAATGGAATTGTGGCAGATAGAATGGATCCATATAGACAGAGAGAGAGACCTATGTGTATTTCTGTGTATGTCTCTATCTCTCTATTTCCCCTCCATAAATCTGACAATTGGATATTATACTTAAAGATACAGTGGGTTCAATGTGGTGACATCTACTGGTGAATAAGAGTATGCCCACTCTGGGCAACTATAAAAACATGGCAGCCCCCATAGCGAGGACCACCGTCTAAATATACATTAAAGGGCTCGTTGTGGGGTCATGTGAAAAAAAAAAAACGTAATGCGGGTGGTTATACATTTGTAAAAAATATCAGTGTATGAGTTTAATCTACAGATAGAGAATAAAATCGTACACACTGCACCTTTAAGTGAATACAATAGTCTGTGAGTTGAAATTGAATGATTTTTCAGACATAGTGATACATAGTTAGATTACTTATTTTTCATTTTAACATGGAAGTCCTCTATTCCAAATGTTTCTGGATAAGACCTATGATAACAATAACGAATGCGGTGACTCGCTGCCGTAGACATTTACACTATGTACTTTGGTAAAACTCTGTCATGTCTTTGCTCTCCTCAAAACACTCCAAGGCAAGCGGATGCCATGTGCATATGCTCATGTTCCGCTTATGATATAATGTATATCCATGTTGAATTAATGCTGAACGCTTAATTATGTAACTGTTATTTTAGAGCTCAGGCGAAGCCTGCAGGGCAGCCACAGGGCCAAGCCTATACCATGGCTCGCTCGCTCTCGCTGAGCTGTCCATTTCTTACACTTTGATGAGTTCGTGTTGTCTTTCTGTTTTTCCAAATGAGAGTGTGGATCACTTTGATCTGACTGAGCCTGCGCTGTCAGGAGCGAGGGGCATCGCAGTCCACAGACTCATTTTATTATTATTATTTTTTTATTTTTTTATTTTGTACTGAGAAGCAAGGAGGCATTCTGCTTTAAAGGTACAGCGTGTAAGATTTGGTGACCTCTAGAGGTGAAGTTGCATGTTGTATCCATCACCTCACCCTCACCCTTGCGAGCATGAAGGAGAACCTGTGGTTGACTTCAGTTGTCATTAAAACTCCAAAAAAATGTTTGTTACATCCACTTTTACCACTGTAAAAACATGGCGGCCCCCGCAGAGAGGACCCGCTCCCCGTGTAAATATACATGAATGGGCTCATTTAAGGGCGATGGGAAAATAAATACACTTAGGTGATTATACATTCATAAAAATGCCAGTATGTAAGTGTTTTGTAATATTTTTGGAAGTGACAAAAATGGCTGAAATCTTACACCCTGCCCCTTGAAGGGAGGAAAACCCCGGGTGGTCTGCAGGATCACATGAGAGGAGACGAGGACGGCGGAGGGTCTGAGAGTTACAGCGTCAGCGAAGGGGAAAGGGAAGTGAGTTCCAGACAGCTCCGGGAGGGAGTGAATGAGATAAAGGCAGCAGAGAGAAGCGTGTAGTTGTTTGAGAGAGAGAGCGAGAGAGAGAGAGAGAGAGAGAGAGAGAGAGAGAGAGAGAACTTGTGTTGATGGAGACAGGCTGGTTACCAGATGGGTTTTGTCAGAGAGTGGGGGGGTGGGGGGGGTGGGGGCGGGTGGAGCAGAGAGATGGGGGGAAATGGTTAAGAGATGGAGGCTGATGTGGCTGTCTGTAATGCAATATGGCAGATGCGATTTTATTTTTAGGACACAAGGCCCCAGAACGATAGGTTTTATAGGGTTTTGAGTGGGTTGATCTTTTTAAATATTCAACTTCAATGAAATATGGAGCATGACTCCGGGCTGTTTGGAATTCATAAGTCTGTTTGGCAGGAGTGGCCCTGCATATTGAGAGCTGTCAGAGTCGGCCCGAGTGTTAAACACTGCCCCTTCAGCCCGGCAGCGGAAACAATAGCAAAGAAAGAAACACACCTCAGAGGGAGGGACGGCGTGCGAGAGACAAAGAAGAGGAGGACGTCCCTCTGTTGGAGGGAGAAACATTTAATTACCCACTCATGCTCCTTCTCGTGTTCTCATCCACGGGTGTTAATTAATGTCAAGTGGTGACACCAAATGTTGCTAAAAGACCAACATTTGTTGTTGATCCCACAAAAGAATCCTCACTGTTTCGATGTTGTCAAAACAAAAGCAACATTGTAAGGACACAGCGTGAATCACACCATTAGGAAATACTCCTTTTCGTTGTGTCTGTCAACACGAATATGCAAAAAAACGGACATTGGCCTGTGTCCAAGACTTCTTCGGTTGTATTGGCGGGTGGCAACCGTCGTCCATGTGCACTACCGCCCCCTACTGTGTGAGATTGGCTTGTTTTCTGCCTTGACTTCAGAGGACATACACTTTGCTTTTTAAAACATTTTTTTTGTATCAGATCTGATTAATAGTTTTCCAAATGATTTGCTTATTCTTATTAATAGATTAAAGGCAGAGACATCACAGTTCAACGAACATAGATTCTGTCAAAATCAGTAAACATCTACTCATGGTCTGCTACTGGTGTCTATGTGTGTGTGTGTGTGTGTGTGTGTGTGTGTGTGTGTTCTTGTATTTGTATCTTTATGAGGACCAACTTGAGTAAAATAGCCCACAGAGACATCCTCACTTCTTTAATGAGCTGTTCAAGGGTTAAGACTGAGACTTGGTTTAAGGGTTGTGATTAGAATGAGGATGAGGTTATTCACGTTTTAGGTCTTCTACCTGTCTTATTTATATTGACATATTCTATGCTGCATGGGTGCTGTGCATTGCATGCCTTTTTTTCTGTACAGCACTTTGGACCTGTATGGTTGTTTTCAAGTGCTTTATAAATAAAGTTGGCTTGGATCGGACAAGGCTGGGGTTTGGGTAAACGGTAGGGTTAGGCAATTCGTTGGGATGGTTAAGGTCAAGGTTAAGGGGCAGGCGAATGCGTTATGTCAGCAAGTGTCCTGACTAAGATAGAAACACAAACATGTGTGTGTGTGTGTATGTACTGAAAAGTCATGTGATAGAAAATAGTTTGCAAAGTAATTCATCCGAAATTTGACAAGTGAAAATATCTAGTGTGTACCCAGGTCCGTCAGCGGCGCCCTGGTTTACTGCAGTCAGTATTGGCACGACACACAATCTCCTCTTCTGTCACATTAACTCCTCTTTAGTCAAACACTCGGTGAGTCCCACTGACTGACTGATTGGAGGAAAACAAAGGAAGGAAGGCTGCTCTGCGCGGCGCCGCGCTCCGCCCCGTCCAATATATTTGCGAGTCCATTTTCGGCTTCATGTCTGGAGGCGTGTGAAGGATCAATATTTTCCTCTCCTGGTGTGACAGGTGTACACCACTTGAGAAAACAGTGATAGAAAACCCTTAGTTAGTGTGAAGCCACTAAAGGGGGTGGGGGTGGGGGGGGGGATACATATGCATTAGACGGAGGAGACTGCTGGGGATATTTACCAGAGGTAACCACACACAAAACAACAGGTAGCAGAGCCTGAAACCACCGCATGTTTAATTCATGCCACGGGCAGCAGATTATACCGGCTGCACTCCCGCATCAGTAAAATAGCGGCGGCTTATTAAAAAAAATAAAAATAAATAAAAGGGGGGCTGGTGTGTATATGTATGTGCATGTTTACTTTGCTTTGTCAGGCAGTCTCGCTGTTTGTGTCTGATGTCGGCTTTTATGTGCCCCAGTGTGTGTGTGTGTGTGTGTGAGTGTGTGATAGACAAAATGAGGCACGGACCCCAGGAAGTGATGCGCAGTCCCAGTCTGAGGAAACATTCTCAGTCCATTACCCTGCATGTGGCTATAATGAGACTAAAGCAGGAATAAGAGCCCAGGTTACTCAAACCATCTGCCAGGTGTGTTTGCTTTTTCAGGCACATGGATTCATTCAGTTTTGTAAGAAATTATATCTTGCGAGCTTTACCCCTGTCGCGTTACAAAGTGTGTGTGTGTGTGTGGAAGTACAGAGCGCATCTTTAGGTAAATGATTACATTGTAACGACTTGCAGGGATGTAAAACTAAAAAGCTTGAAATGGGTAATTTACGACACTAAACAGCACTTTGTTGCAGTGGTTGGTTGTGTTCTTTTTTCTCCACAGTTATTTTCATTATGTGGCGCCGCAGATGAAAGTGCACAAAGTCATTATTTCTGCAAGATAT
This sequence comes from Chascanopsetta lugubris, assembly GCA_016785325.1. Taxonomy (NCBI): domain Eukaryota; kingdom Metazoa; phylum Chordata; class Actinopteri; order Pleuronectiformes; family Bothidae; genus Chascanopsetta; species Chascanopsetta lugubris. Next base: position 103,788 of record JAFBJT010111875.1, read on the forward strand.
TATTTCTTAGCCCCGCAACAACACATTCATTAAATTTTTGTGGGTTTCTTTTTACCCCAAAGCCACTGTAGGTCCAGCAATGTGATTATATCTGGTTTCTCCGTGTTCTAAAAAGTAAAGTTCAACTGATAATGGGTTTTGGGCACTATACTGGGGGGAAAAGAATATACTCAATATCTCTAAGATTATATGAAAAGGCACTATTGATCTTAGAAGTGAATCCAATGCAAAAAAAAAAAATCAGAATTTAAGTATATATACTATTACTATATACTATATATACTATTGCATTTTCACCATGTATAATAAAATCACATATTTTTGTTGACTTTGGTAGCTTGGCAAGTCCCAACCTTTTTTTGTGAAACACCTTGAAATAACTTGCATTATGATTTGGTCCAGTTAAATTTAATTCAGTTGAAGTACTTTCTAAAATAATGATCGCCATCAATACATTGAGTTGTCAGGAAACAAAGTGAAGAGAAAGTTGTTATTGGAGCTGTCCTCCCTGCGCTGTCTCCTCCACTCATCTTTGAGCAATAGATGCACATTGCATCTCCACGTCATATCAACTCTAACTTTTTCCAAATGATGTGCGCCATCTTCAAACATCGTAATTCTACGATAAATCATTTCCTGTGCCAGATGATTCATTGGATTTGTGTGTTTGCTCCACCAGCTTCAGTCAGACCTTCACTAATGCACTCGCTGGCTGTCACTCACGCACGTTTTTCTAACAACGATGCTGATGTTTGAACCTCCGGAAAATATCATTCTGGGAATTCTTGTGGTCGGTAAAAACAAAACATGTGTCTCTTTTAATTTTTATCCTCAATAGAGCATCGTGTGTGTGTGTGTATATGTGTGTGTGCGCGTGTGTGTGTGCAGGGTAGCAGTACTAGTGGCAGGGAACCAGGCTCACTTTTGGGGCATTGTTGGACTCACCAAGGCGTGCTAACCCAATGTCATGCTTGGCTGCCGCTCACAGTGGCTGGGGTTCACACTGAGGGGCAGAAGACTTTAGGGACATCCAGCTCGACTCTTTCCATGTCGTCCATTCTTTTTTTTTCTTTTTTTTTTTTTTAAACCTTCAAAACCACGACAACTGCCAGAGCAACTCCTTGATGACTTGATTTAAAAATGACTCAATCTCGACCATCTATGAATTGCAGATGAAACATGTCTTTATGAGGATGTGCTTTGCGCAAAGACCAACATTTGCCATGCACAGGAATTTAACAGGGATGTTTACCATGGATGTCTTTATAGGCGAGATGCAGAGGTTGGGATATAAATGTCAAGGGACCGCCTGCATTTTCTCTCTTGAAATACTCCAGGTATTATCCAAGCTTCACTTACTGTGCCCAGACATCACCACTAAGGCTGCCTTTATCACCATCTTAGTGCTTTTATTATCAATATAAAGATTTTTCTTTCTTCTTTTTAGTTGGAATAACAGGCAGCTTTTCTCTCCTTAACATCAAGAACCCATTAAAGCATTTCCATTTGTGTTAGCCTTACTTAAATAGTGTATGTGTGGCCAGCACTGAGCTTGTTTTGCATTGATCACATATTTTTTTTATAAAGCAATGCACATTGGAAAACAAAAAGTATTCTAATATTGTGTCTTTATACAAAGTATAGTATCAGTTACCACAGCTCAGTGAATTCATTCTGTGTCATATCCTTAATTATTGATTAATTTTCTTTTTGGCCTCAATCCCAATGGTATTTGATTCACTTTATGGGAATTTTATTTTGAAATCAATGCTGAATTTGGAGATAAAAGGTTAGTTAATTAGAAGTTACCATAGAAAACGTAAAAAAAAATATAAGGATAAAAACGGCACACATTAAGCTTATAAATTACATACTTTACTTCTCAGGAACTGTTTTGATTCATTGTTCTGGCAAATATTTGTGGATCTGTGTGAAACAATACTTTATTTCAATTGTCCGGAAGGAAAATATGAATAATTGTATCAATGTGTTTATCTCATTACAAGAGATTGGATCAGGAGCAGCTCCTCTCTATGGAGGCTGCCATGTCGCACCACCATGCATGACCACATGCTCTCCTATTCGCTACAACAGACGGGGGAGGGTTCTCAGCTGCAAAACCCAACTTCAGCCCTAGAGGTCACTAAATCCTACACACTCTACATCCCCTCCCTGAGACAGAAAGACAAATTACAGCCCCGTCGGCTTGAGTAACGCACAACAGCGCTGATTCGCAGACTCCGCCCGTTGGGGTTGTTAAATGCTCTCTCAACAGTGTCTCCTCACACCTCCCATTTTATCTTCTTGCCTGTTCTTATTGCTCCCGCTCTCTTTCCTCTCGACGGCGCAAACACACCACGCAGGTGGTCAGAGTCGATATCAACGGCTAATAAAAGGATCTATCCGACTTAATGTTACCTAGTTAAATCCTCGTGCCGCCTCCCTCTCTCTCTCTCTCTCTCTCTCTCTCTCTCTCCCTCTCTCTCGTCCTCGGGTGTCGCCACATGACTCCGCTTCCCCGTATCTGACACTTAAAAGTAAAAGCGCTCTGCGGATTTGTGTAATTGCATCTTAATGATGATGCAGCACCGCTGATGTCTTTGCAGGGGGGGGGGGGGGGGGGGGGGGCATGAATATCCCGTAAACACAGTTTTCAGTTTGTTTTGGTTGAGTCCAAATCACACTCATCGACTTCGAGTCATGCCTCCATCTCTAAGCTATTTACTCTCTGTTGTCATCCTCTCCCACTTTGTGCCAGTCCCCCCCCTCCCCTAGTTTTTTTTTATTCTCTCACAAGCGGAAACAAAATGATGAGGCCGTTTTGCATCTGAAGTCTGACCTCGGTGGTTTCACAAAGCTGTCCATTGACGGGGAGGAAATCTTAAAGGTTTTTTGTTGTTTATGTCTTGCTGCCCCCCCCCCCCCCCCCCCCGCCCCCCCCCCCCCCCCCCCCCCTCTGCTAAACCACAGCTCTGTCTGTTGTTGACTCCAGTTACTTTTTTTTGTTAGATCAAGTGTCAGCTTTGTAGCAAAGCGGTTTCTTATGATCATTTGTATTTTATTTTATTTTGTTTTATCTTATCTCAGAGTGGGGGATGGCACTTTGACCTCAGGGATATTATAATGGACATTTTCAATTTATTGTGACTTATTTTGCAAGAGAGGGGATTTGCCAGAAAATATTGTTGACGTGAGACATAAGAGATTTTATC